>VOPJ01005531.1:0-45459 GCA_014673585.1 Semibalanus balanoides
CATGGCCGGATTGCCCCCCCTTGGATCCGCCCCTGGCTGCGAACATGGGACGCGTTACGCGTCTCGTGTGACCTGTCCCCACTCCCCTGCACTTTCGACTCTAATATACTCATCGTATGACATTGCTGTGAATGTGATGTCAAGTGTCAACACACTTTCTTGTTCACAATTTGCAGAATTCCGAGAATTGATTCTTCAAAGCTTTCGAATTGGTGACAGCTTGTTTAATTGTTTTCAAAAAAGCCCTGATTATCCTATGGCATTAATATTTTCCCAAACTTTGCTTAAAGTGTAACACAATTTAGATGTTAAGACATTATCAAGGATTTGGTGACGGTATCTTTCAGTATCACATTCTAGTGTATCCATTTGTGGCGCAACTCAGGCACTCACTTTCTTGGCTTTTGGCCTTTAGTTCAAGGCTTGGTTTCAATAAATCCAAAACTATGGTCGATCTCTTGACAAATCTTACCACGGTGATCGGTAGATGACCAGCCAGTCTTATCTCTTGACTCGCGGTTGCTGAATATCCAGGAAGAGAGTCTATGCTGGTTGATAGATCCGTCACTTTTTACCATTACTATCAATATTCACATAGCAGGGACTGCCTTAATTTGTAATTTCGGTAAGTTTGTCAGGCATCAATTTTACTCGCCCGTAGTTCAAATGGCGCCAAGCTATGTTTTTGGGATCAGGTATATATCTGTTTCTTTTTTTGATAATATCAAGGGATGTAATTATATCCATCAGTTTATGACACAATGATTCAGTAACATTAATTCATAAGCCATTATTGTAGCAAAAATAGGTGATCCCTTGCTCCCTTATAAATATTCCATGTGGGACATTGTTGATATCGCCTCCCATTATTTGTACCTGAGTGTGCCTCTGCCCCCAAAATGTGTGGAATCCTAGAATGTATGATGCATATTGCAGTGAAAACATTTCTGACACATTTATTGCACCGTAAGCTACGATGGAAATATGCGCCACACAACCACATTTGTAACACCCTCCTCAAAACAGAACCCTGGCAACATGCTGCTAAGCTGATTATAAAATGACGATGTGTAAATCAATTATGGGAAAGGTCAGACAATTGTTTGGCACTAGGCCTTAATGGTTTGGGAGCGGCAAGCAAAAAAACAATGGGGGGGGTGCAGAATCTGTCCCCCAGCACAGAATAGGGTTATTCAAATAAATTTTGGAGCAATCTCGGATTCGATAGAGGGCAATCATGCCACAGAGCATGAAGAAGTGAAATAAAACTTTGAATGACTTACAGAATAACGAAGCCATGCCATGGGAGCACGCCTAGACTTCAACACCAGAAAATAATTTTGCTCTTTTTTATCACATTAATGGCAAAATGGATTTTGATTTCTGGAAAATTATACTATATCATACTATATATCATACTATATCAATATAGTATGATATAGTATAATTGTAGCTAGCCATACTATATCAATAGCCATACTATTGATATAGTATGGGCCATGGCTACTGTTGTCTCAGGGTACAATAATTTTAGGTGAAGTGCAGAGGTCTGAAAATCAAATAATCTTAATCAGAGCACAATATAACCCTATAGCACAATTTATGTCAAAATCTGAGATGGCAGTGCAACCTTGACTGGTTGAGTTGGCATGGAATGACATGATTGCAATTCTGGTGCCCATTTTTGGCTGACTTAGGCATTATTGTATCACATTACAAGGTCTCAATGAATTACATACCCTCTATAATAAGGGGAAGAGGTGGGAATTTGAACTAAAAGTAAGGTTGCATAATCTAACCTAGCCAAACAAAACCTGACCTTGTCTAACCTTTGCCAGGCTTGTCCCAAAATTCGTCGATATCTGGGTGGCGAGACAACACCAACTGTGAATTAATTTTCCACTCTCATTCTCCCATTTAAGGAATTAATTTCCACTCCAAAATATAATTGTGGAACATAATTATGATATAAATAAAATATTGGACTAAAATATATTATTCAATTAAAACCACTGCTTTTTATATTCAAAACAGTTATCATTGGTGTACCATTATCTGCATAATTTCCACTCTCATGGTCTTCTGCGCTCTAATTTTCACTCTCGACACCCAAGCAAAAATGGGAATCTTGGGACACTGAACCTTGCCTAACCTCACCTAACCTTATTTAACCAGTAGCCAATTACAATGTCTTTTGACACTCACTTTTGACTGATGTAATGCATCTTGATTATTTAGCAGTGACAAGTGTTTTTTATTTATTATTTTCTTCTGTCATAGCAGGGTGTCAAGGATAAAGAACAAGTTCAACACCACATAGACTCAAGTTGGCAGTTCTAGTTTCTTCACAGTAACTAAATGTGCGCCATATAACTATTTTGTGGCGGCGCCTGTAAGCCCCAATCATCATCATCATTCTCAGTAACTATAAAGTCACTTCCAACGAGACTTGTACATGGATCCCGAATTTGGATCTTGTATCCCAGTGGATCCTTCAGCATAAAATGCATGAAGATCTGGAGTTCTCTAGCTCCTGGATCCCTCGGCATAAAATGCTCCAGGATCTATGATCTCAGTGGATCTCTAATTTAACCAGTGCATCACTGAAGGTGTTTGAACACCCTCTGCGGTTTTATCGAGATTACCCCCAAAAATGGCAGCGCGTAGCGCCGCCAAATTTGGTCTAACTCATTATTGATCCTTTTCCCCACATTGTGTTACAATTTAAGTTTCGTGTCGGATCAGGTCAGGTCACCAAATCAGGTCAAGTGACCCCACCTTCAAAAGTTTGCAGTCGTGCCATGACCACAGTTTTTGTGGGATCGATATCAAACTTTAATGATTGCATGAAAAGCCATCATAAAGACATAAAGACATAAAAAAGAGTGCAACAAAGAGCCTCCAGGGCCCATACGAGGTTGCACATACTTCCCCCCCCCACCCCAATCCCACCGTTCTCACCCTCCAGTCCACCCCACCTACTAAAACAATCTATCCCACGAGTACATTATGAACTAATCGTATGGTATGTATGTATGTATGTAATTCTTGTAAAAATCTCCACATCGTGGCTCTTCCGATTTCAGATCATTACAGTTAAAACAAACAAGTATAAAAAGCAACAAATTCCAAAACTACGTTTAAAATCACTAACACTCATTCGCCTTATCCATCTAAGTACACCCGCGTGAAAAAGGACCGCGGGCGACTCGGCCATCCTAAAGCTTGAGACCTGTAGCACGGTTCCATTGCGGTGTGGCTCGACAACAGAAATGACCGGGGCGAGCGAGGCTCCCGTGCTGCCAACGCGTGGAGTCTGCAAGCAACATGCTCTCTGATTCCCCGCCGTGGTCCGGTCGGATACGTTTGCACGAGGCAACACAAGTGCGCGAGACATGCGTCAGCGATTCGGGACCTCAGTAATCTGGTAGAGTACCCACCAAGTCACGTTCAGTCAGCAGCTCTTTACTTTAAATCCACCGAGTGCTTTAGAGCGGGCGAAATATTGTTGTTGACCTTTTCAGTCCTGTGGATAATCCTGGCACCAAAATTTAAAGCCTTCTGTATCCTATACTTTTGAGTTTTTGAGCAGCTTCCCCACACTGTCAATCCCTTCCTGTTAGTATTATCTAATCTAATTTTGAAGGAGGCAAGTGACACTGCAGTAAGCGACATCCCCCGGTAGCTTATTCCAATGTCCTACCACCCTTCTGCTGAAAAATGACTGACGTAGCCTAGTTCTACTTGTTTCATTACGAGTTTATGCTGATGACCTCTACTACGATTTTCCCTACTGAATTCAAACATTCCCTTTAAATATCCAAGAATGCTGACCATTCACAAATTTGAATACTTCAATAAGATCTCCTCTTAGCCTTCTATATCTATCTACAAAATGTTTATCTCGGATTTTTGATATCGGTGACCTGAGGTCGGGTCGATTTCATGACCCCATTATACAGTCAATGGATAAATATTCAAATGCTTCCTTTTTCGAGCGATATCAGTCCAATGCCTCTCTGAAATAGTGTTATTTCATTAGGAGACGTTATTGATAATCAAAGTGCAGGTTTTGTTCAGTGACCCCATGCTGGCGTCATCTGAGGTCATCCGAGGCACTAACACTTTTCGTCAAAAGCTCTCGGCATAATGCAGATAGAGAAGTGAAACTTTCACCAATGTATTCGTTTGGTAGAGACACGTCTCCTTATACGCAACATGACCTACTTGGCTCACCACTTGACCTTGGCCTGATATAAATTTTTGAAGTTTACCTTACATGGTCAAATAGAAACAATATATACATAGTCTCATATTATTAAATATATTAATACAAATTAATCAATAGAGACAGAAAAGACGACAGTTTCGGGCGTAACCCATTCTCAGGACCTGAGGAATGGAAAGGCTACGGCCGAAACTGTCGTCTTTTCTGTCTATTTTTATTCGTTTTCATTAATATATTCAATAATATGAGGTTATGGTTTTTATTGCTTCTATTTTACATTATGAGCCTCAAAAAGCGCTATCGTACATAACATAACATGGCCATCATGAATATATGTCAAAGCGCCTTGACGAGACAAAATGATAGGTAAACCAGTGATTGCTGATATCTTCTATTAGGTTTCAAAGTTTCATATGCGAAACACATCTCTTTGCAAAACAAAAAACATCCTATTACTTGTATTGATCTCTAGAGCCTAAAACTATGACCTGAGCTTCAAATTTCTGAGGACATGTTGTCGATTTAAAAATGCTCAATAGTTTTTCATTTTTCGTTTGCTCTTTACTAGGCCCAATCTAGGTGCCCTAGATATAGGCGGGTTTCTGGAGCGGAAAGTCCTTAAACTTGGAAATTTGACCATTTGTCATACCTCTTGGACTCATTTTGACTTGAAGCGAAAAAAATCTTGAAATAGTTTTTAATGATTTCTGACGATGTTACTAACAGTGCCTTTTGTTTTGGTTTACGTCCAATAGGAGCTGAGTTAGAAGGGTGTGGGGTGTGGGGGGTGTTCAACGGTCACTCCCCGTAGGGCGTGAAAAATCCAGAGGCCCAGTGGGGCTTGGGTTAAACGAGCCTCATATCTTGAAGCACAAGATGAAGGGACTGATATCAACATTTTTTGTTTATATTTTGCACATGTATGTACTATGTAGTTAATTTGTATCTGCAAATCACCTTGTACATTAGCAAACATAGATATTGTAATAGAATCTCCCATATTATCATATAATTAGCATGAAGAAGGCACCTACCAGCTTGTCTGGATCCCGAAGTTTGATCTGGGATTCCAGTGGATCCCTCGGCATACAATATTTCAGGATCTGGGATCTTTGTGGATTCCTCAGCTTATTGTGTACCTGGATATTGTGTCCCATGTAAATCCCAGGACACAGGACACATATCCGGATCTCAGCTGGGTCCCGGATCTAGGCACATATCTGCCTCTAACATAAACTGACATGCTCCAAACCTCTTGCTGCGCAGGTATCTGCTCTCCATGCAGCGATGCAGCTATGAACTGAGCAGCCCTGTCCTCGGCTCTCTCCGTCAACCAACCAAGCCCACCCGCCGCCATGGACACGTCTATGGCCTGGCTGCAGTCGGAGCAGCGCGGCCCGGCCAGCGACCTGTTCTCGCGTCTGTGGGCCACTCACGAGGGAGCCAAGCCCGGACGTCAGATGCGCGTGCCCGACCTGATCGACCACCACATGCCTGCTGACTACCTGTCGGCCGAGGCGGGGGCGGCTGGTCACCACGCGCCGCCGCCCAGCCGCCGGCCGCCGCCGCCGCCGCCCAGTGCGCCCCGGGATCGCTCGTGCACCACGGAGTTCGACCTGTATCGGAGGGAGCTGGTGGGCCGGCACGGCGGCACGCCCTGGCTCGTACCGGGGAAGACGTACAGTACCGGCGTGACTGGGTCAGTCAGCTCACGTCGTCTTCTCTCTGCGTCTGTGTGACTCTGACCTATTTGTCTTTGTAACTCGCTTCTGCTCTCTTTAGGAGACTTCGGCTGGCGCCTTGTCTGGTGTTGTCTCATGTTAGGTTATACATTGCTGTCATTTTTTTTCCCATGTTGCTGGTCTCAGGCAGCGGCGGGTTCGGCTTGTTCGGATTTATCTTGTTCGGTCCCTGCCTTGTCTGTCATCAGTCATCCGTCATCCCGCCATCCCGCCATCCGTCATCCGCCATCCGCCATCCGTCATCCGTCATCCGTCATCCGGCAAATATTCTTGCAGTCGTTACCAGTGTCCGTATTTCCCACGACTGTGTGTAATTTGTCACCTTTGCCACAGACTACAGACACAGACTGGATGGTGGTTGTGTTTGCTGATGTGTTTTGCAGAGTTTACTCGCTATCATCGAAAATGTGCGATGCTGCCATTTTTTTCACTCGGAAGAAGAAGACGTATTTGTTGATTTTTATCAATATTTTACCTTGCAGTCTAAATCCTAATGAACCCCATCGCTTTTGTGCCGGACATTTGCGTTTCTGCCTTCATGTATCAATATTCCATGTGTTTCGTGCACTCCTGAACAGGCTTTCCCGAGAAACATGTTCACGAATGTGACGCTCTCCACAGCCTTCATGAGGAGATAGAGGACTTCTTCTCGTACATGTCTCCGACGCAGGAAGAGCACATCATGCGAGAGAGCGTCTATGCCAGCATCCGCGGCGTGATCCTGTCGTTATGGGACGGCGCCAAGGTCTTCATCTTTGGCAGCTTCGAGACTGGTCTTTATCTTCCTACCAGGTGCCGAACGGCTGCTGTGTTCTATCGTTCACGTGCACTGCGCGTGCTGTTTTACCAGGCAGTGCCATTTGGGAGGATTCAATTTACACATTAAATACAGGCGACCTTCAGCTCTTGTTGACGCAATTAAGAGTTTCTGAAACATCGCTGCCTCAGTCGGTGTTTACAATGAACATAAAAATGCAAGAAAGCTGGGAACGATGAGATATATTTCAAGAGTGTATGCTTGAATATTTGGAAACCAGTTAACATCAAGAGCCCGCCGATTCAGATATGTGTAACGTTCTTCGTGCTACTCCACAGTGACATCGACATTGTCGTGATGGGAAGCTGGGAAAAGTCTCTGGAGATGCTAAAAGATGCCCTGATCCGAGCAGATATCTGCGACTCAAGCTCCATCAAAGTGTTGGATAAAGCTGCCGTGAGTCATAAGTGAATGTCACTCTGGGACGCTTGAAGTTGGATACAGCTGTTGCGAGCTGTACATACGCTGATAGTTGCGATACCTCACTGATATCCGGTGTGGTTTTTGCCTGTATCGCTAGCTTTGTTCTTTACTGCATTTTCCTCGTGTCGTGTTCCCCAAGCTGTGAACCGGTATTGCCACATAACCTGGCAATACATAAAGTAGTAAATATATGACCCCATTTACATCGGTCACGTAAATCTCTGAGCCCTATTTTCATTTGTAAACGCCACCTTTCACGCAGTACCAGTGTCACCCTATTAAACTCGCCCTAACGGAATAATCGCTAAACGTCTTGTCACCTGCCTTCGAAATCGACAGGTACCCATTATCAAGCTGACCGACCGACGCACTGACGTCAAGGTCGACATCAGCTTCAACATGAAGAACGGCTTGCTGTCCGCACACACGATCAAGCAGTACCAGCAGGAGTACCCGCAGATGCCGAAGCTGGTTATCGCGCTGAAGCAGTTTCTGCTGCAGCGGGAACTGAACGAGGTCTTCACGGGCGGCATCAGCTCCTACAGCCTGATCCTGATGACGGTCGGCTTCTTGCAGGTACGGGGGTGTGGGATTTCCGGGCGGCGGCTCTGGTCAGGTGCAGACAAGACTTTCTGCACGTATGGCGTGCATAACTTCAGAAAGTGCGTTAGCTGATATCTCAAATATGAAAGTGTCTAACATGTATGAGCATGGAAACAATGTGGCCTAACCACGATAACTGTTGTACCTGCGAATTCTACGAACGCAAAATACTCACGAACTACTCGGTTAGGTAGGTTTTAACACGCGCACGGCCGTGTTTGGATTTCCGCCCCCTACGGTTTTCCATAAAAAGCGGGAAAACGGCGCCGCGCAGCGCCGCCAAATTTAGTGCAGATATTTAGGCATCAATTGCCCACACTTTGTAAAAGTTTTGACCTCAGGTTATCTCAAGTCAGGTCACGTCAAGTGGCCTTACCTCCCAAATGCTTATTATCGTGCCAAAGTATTTGTCTAATAAATGTGAAACTAATAGTATTTAATAGGTCATAAGTACATGCAGTTCGTTTATCTCGATTTGTCTTCATCGGTCACGTAAGTTCAGGCCAATTTCTTGACCTCCCCATTTTAAGTGAATGGGAAAATATACAAATGCTTCCGGATCAGGGCAATTCTTTCAGAATTATGCTATTTTAGCTCATTATTGATGACCCAGGTGCAATTTTGTTCAGTGACATCTGCAAGGTCATCTGAGGTCATCAGCAATGCTTTCCTAAAAACTCTGGATATAATCAAGGAAGATACGAGCGGATGACACCACCGTGTTTTTCTCATCGAGCCGCGTCACCCCATAGACAACATGGCCTACCTGGGTCACCAAATGACCTTGACCTGAGTTTTTTTCTTCTTCAAGTTGACCTGACCAGGTCAACATTAACATGTTTCAAAGCGCCTTGACAAGACAAGTACGATGGCGTCAAAGTTATTATTTCCCTATCTTTAATAGGTAAAATGTAATTTGCGAAAAACAAATTTGACAAAATATCTGTTTTACCTTTGATGACCTCTGGAGCCTATACTATTGGCATTATTTAAAATCTGATGATCAAAGCTGGGATGTAAGCAGCTGTAAATGTATCCGAGCGCGCACTGTGTAAGATGGTTTTACTCTGGTAAGTATGCAAACGGAGCTCACCATTAACCAGCGCGCTTAAGCTCGTCACACTGTTCTTTAGTCGCTAGACTTTCAAAACCTTTCTCCTCGAAATCCTCGTGTATGCTACGACATGTCTGTCATGTTGTATCTCTTGAAGCGGTCCTCTGTTCGGTATCAATGATTGTGGTTCGTTCTTCTCTATCTTCTGTTCTCAGAATCACGAGCGGCAGGTGGCTCCCTACGCCAACCGCAACCTAGGGGTCCTGCTTATCGAGTTCTTCGAGCTTTACGGTCTCAAGTTCAACTACCTCAAAACCTGCATCAAAGTGAAGGACCGTGGCTACGCTCCGAGAAGTGAGGTGCGTTGGAGAACGGGCCTCCTAAAGGACCTCCTTCCCCCCAAAAAACTGGATATGAAAAACTCTACGGATTTCGGCTACTTTAATTTGTCATGCACATTTTTGTCTTCAACTTTTGATGAGCTGGATTGGACCAAGACCTCAGGACCCCCAGAGAGGCCCATAAACCAGGCACGTAACCAGGATTTTGTCCGGGGACGGCGCCTCAACAGGGTCTCTACCAGGCACGAAGCCAGGTTTCGGCGAATTCGTATGCTTCGGCTTTGGGCGGGCTACTTGGACACGCAACAGTTGTGCCAATTTAGCAGCCAAACAGGATGAGAGCAGCCATCTTGAATTTAGTGCTGAGCCCACAGCTGGGACTATCGTTTTGGACTGATAAATGTATAAATGTTTTGTCGATAAATTGCTTTAGGGCAAGTTTGAGCAAGAGCATGCATGATTGTTAATCCCCACCATTCATTTAAGCTTCTGTTACGAAATCCTCCGGAGTTGGCAATATCCCTTTCACATGAATTCGTAAAGATAGCATGGAGATTTCGCATGACCCTTGACTACCATTTCAAATTTCAAACATTTTGTTTTCATTTTGTTTGTTTTTTATCTCGAATTACTTATGTCTAAATAACGTGATAAAATTGACAGGTTCAAGTTCTAGTGTTACATATTTGTGTACAAATTCATATATGATTACCAATGACACATGGGCGCAAATTGACCTTAGTTGTCGGCGCGCCCAGAAACCCCAATACACAAACAAACCAATTACACAACCTATGTTTGCCTTTTACCAAAGCAGTGAACAACCCAGTGACCCCTTGACCTGATGACCTCGGGACCAAAGGTCACTCCATGACCTCGTCACGTGTCACGTCAGGTGGAGAAGCAGTTCTCCTCGTACTCGGCACACAACTCGCCGCTGTGTATTGAGGACCCGCACAACGCAACCAACGACATCGGCCGCTCCTCCTACAACATGATGAAGGTCAAGGACGCCTTCAAGTACGCCTACCAGCGGCTCGCCGGAGCAGTTCTGAGCCCGGGCTCGGCATCTGACCCGAACAAACAGAGGTATCGAGTACACTCTACTTGCTAGAGAATCCCGGTGTTACAAACAACAGTGCTGATACTTGTTGATGTAACAGTGTTTATGCTTGTTCTATTGCCAGTTGCATGCAATGCACTCGATTCAAATAAGAATAAGGGTGAGACTTTGTATGAAAGTAAGGATTAAGAAAGAAGCGTTTCGTGGATGCGAACGTACAGCGTATCGTTCTGAGCTCCCTTCTCCCGGCAGTATCCTGGGCCGTGTGGTACAGGTCCAGACCGGGTGGGTGGAGTATGACCTCGCCTGCCCGCCTCCTCGCCCCGGCAGTATCATGGGCCGTGTGGTACAGGTCACAGACCGGGTGGTGGAGTATCTGACCCTCCCTGCCCCCTCCTCCGCGCGGCAGTATCTGGGCCGTGTGGTGCAGGTCAAAGCGCAGGTGGTGGACTACTGGACTCCCCTGCCCCCTCCGGCAGTATCTTGGGGGTGTGGTGCAGTAGGTCCAAAGACCAGGTGGTGGACTATACTGACCTCCCCTGCCCCCCTCCCCCCGGCAGTATCTGGGCGTGTGTGCGTAAGACCAGGCGGTGGAGTACTGACGCTCCCCTGCCCCCCCCCTCCCCCGGCAGTATCTGGGCCGTGTGGTAGCCGGTCAAAGACCAGGTGGTGGAGTGACTGAACCTCATCCTGCCCGTTCCGCCCGGCAGTATCCTTGGCCGTGGGTGGTGCGGTCACAGACCAGGGTTGGTGGGTATGACCTCCCTGCCGCTCCCCCCCGGCAGTATCCTGGGCCGGTGTGGTGCGCGGTTCAAAGACCAGGTGGTGGACCTAATTACTGACTCGCCTGCCACCTCCTCCAGCGGGCAGTATCCTGGGCCGTGTGGTGCCGGTCACAGACCAGGTGGTGGAGTACTGACCTCCCCTGCCCCTGCCCCTCCCCCGGCAGTATCCTGGGCCGTGTGGTGCAGGTCAAAGACCAGGTGGTGGAGTACTGACCTCCCCTGCCCCCCTCCCCCGGCAGTATCCTGGGCCGTGTGGTGCAGGTCACAGACCGGGTGGTGGAGTACTGACCTCCCCTGCCCCCCTCCTCCCGGCAGTATCCTGGGCCGTGTGGTGCAGGTCACAGACCAGGTGGTGTAGTACTGACCTCCCCTGCCCCCTCCTTCCCCGGCAGTATCCTGGGCCGTGTGGTGCAGGTGACAGACCAGGTGGTGTGTAAGCTGACCTCGCCCTGCCCTCCGCCCGGCAGTATCCTGGGCCGCTGGTGGTGCCGGTCAACAGACCAGGTGGTGTTAGTATGACCTCGCCTGCCCTCTTTTTTCGGCAGTATCCTGGGCCGTGTGGTTGGCAGGTCACAGGGCCAGGTGGTGTGTATGACCTCCTGCCCTCCCCCGGAAGTTCTGGGGCTCGTGTGGTGCGGTCAAAACCAGGTGGTGGACTGTACTGACCTCCCCCTGCCCCCTCCTCTCCGCGCAGTTATCTGGCGTGTGGTGCAGGTAAGACGAGGTGGTGGACTACTGACCTCCCTGCCCTTCCCCGGCAGTATCCTGGGGTGTGTGGCCGGTCAAAGACAGGTGGTGGACTAACTGCACTCCCTGTTCCCCGCCTCCCACGCGCAGTATCTGGGCCGTGTGGGTGCAGGTCACAAGACCAGGTGGTGGGTACTGGACCTCCCCTGCCCCCCCTCCTCCCCGGACGTATCTCGGGCCGTGTGGTGCGGTTCACGGACTGGGGGTGGAGTACTGCTCCCCCTGCCCCCTCCCGGCAGTATCCTGGGCGCGTGTGGTGCCGGTACAGACCAGGGTGGTGGAGTACTGACCTGCCTGCCCTCCCGGCGTATCCTGGGCCGTTGTGGGTGCAGGTCAAGACGCGGGTGGTGGGTTGACCTCCCCTGCCCTCCCCCGGCAGTATCCTGGGCCTGTGGTGCGGTCACAGACCAGGTGGTGGAGTACTGACCCTCCCCTGCCTCCCCCGGAGTATTCCTGGGCCGTGTGGTGCAGGGTCAAAGACCGGGTGGTGGCGTATGACCTCCCCTGCGCTCCCGCCCAATTCCTCCTCCCCGGAGTATCCTGGGCGTGTGGTTAGCAGGTTCACAGACGGGGTGGTGGAGTATGACTCCGCTGCCCTCCCCGGAGTTCGCTGGGGCCGTGTGGTGGCAGGTCACAGACCAGGTGGTGGTAGTACTGACTCCCCCTGCCCCCCTCCTCCCCGGCAGTATCCTGGGCCGGTGTGGTGCAGGTTCACAGACAAGGAGGTGGTTGAGTACTGACGCAGTGCCCTGCCCCTCCTCCCCGGCAGTATCTGGGGCCGTGTGGTGCGGTTCAAGACCAGGTTGGTGGACTACTGACCTCCCCTGCCCTCCCGGCAGTATCCTGGGCGTGTTGGTGGCAGGTAAAGACGCCGGTGGTGGGAGACTGACCTCGCCCTGCCCCTCCCCGGAGTATCCTGGCCGTGTGGTGGGTTCACGACTGGGGCGGTGGAAGTACTGACCTCCCCTGCCCGCCTCCGGCAGTCTCTGGGCGTGTGGTGCGGTCACTAGACCAGGCGGTGGAGTACTGAACCTCCCCTGCTTCCCTCCTCACCGCAGTATCCTGGGCGCGTGTGGTGCCGGTCACCAGACCCGGTGGTGGAAGTAACTGACCTCCCCTTGCCCCCCTCCTCCCCGGGCCGTATCTGGGCCGTGTGGGTGCCGGTCAAAGACCAGGTGGTGGACTACTGAACCTCCTGCCCCCTCCTCCCCGGCAAGTATCCTGGGGCGTGTGGTGCCAGTCACAGAACCAGGTGGTGAGTATGACCTCACCCTGCCCGCCTCCCCGGCAGTATCCTGGGCCGTGTGGTGCCGGTCACAGACCAGGTGGTTGGAGTACTGACGCTCCCCTGCCCCTCCCGGCAGTATCCTGGGGCCGTGTGGTGGTCAGGTCAAGACCAGGTGGTGGAGTACTGCCTCCCCTGCCCCTCCCCGCGGCAGGTATCCTGGGCCGTGTGGTGCCGGTCACAGACCCCCAGGTTGGTGGAGTACTGCGTCGTCCTGCCCCTTCCCCCGGCAGTATCCTGGGCGTGTGGTGAGGTCAACATGACCAGGTGGGTGGAGTACTGACGTCCCTGCCTCCCCTCGGCAGTATCCTGGGCCGTGTGGTGCGGTCAAAGACCGGGTGGTGGAGTACTGACCTCCCTGCCCCATCTCCCCGGCAGTATCCTGGGCGTGTGGGTACGGTCACGAACGGGGGGGTGGAGTAACTGACCTCCCCTGCCTCCCCCGGCAGTATCCTGGGCCCGTGTGGTGCAGGTCACAGACCAGGTGGTGGAGTACTCTGACTCCCCTGCCCCTCTCCCCCGGCAGTATCCTGGGACCGTGTGGGTGCAGGTCAAAGACCAGGTGGTGGACTACTGACCTCCCCTGCCCCCCTCCTCCCCCGGCAGTATCCTGGGCCGTGTGGTGCAGGTCAAAGACCAGGTGGTGGAGTACTGACTCCCTGCCCCTCCCCGCGGTACCTGGCGTGTGGGGTGCAGGTCAACAGACCGGTGAGTGGAGTATGACGGTAGCCCTGCTTCCCCCCTCCCCCGGCTAGTATCCTGGCGTGGTGGTGCGGTCCGACCAGGTTGGTGTAGTACTGAGACCTTCCACTGCCCTCCCCGGCAGTATTCCTGGGCGGTGTGGTGCTAGAGGTCACTAGACCAGGTGGTGGAGTCACTGACGTCCCCTGCCCCTCCCCGGAGTAATTCTGGGCCGTGTTGGTACAGGTCAGACCAGGTGTGGAAGTATGACCTCCCCTGCCCTCCCCGGCAAGATATCCTTCGGGCCGTGTGGTGCAGGTCCAAAGACGCAGGTGGTGGACTCTGACGCTCCCTGCCCCTACTTCCCCCGGAGTATCTGGGCGTGTGGTGCAGGTACAAAAGACGAGGTGGTTGGAGTACTGACCTGCTCCCTGCCCTCCTCCTCCCCCGGCAGTATTGCTGGGGGCCGTGTGGGCAAGGTACAAGCAGGCGGTGGAGTATTACCTCCCCTGCCCCCTCCTCCGCTGGCAGTATCCTGGAGCCGTGTGGTGCAGGTCACAAGACCGGGCGGTGGAGTACTGACCTCCCCTGCCCCCTCCTCCCCGGCAGTATCTGGGGGCCGTGGTTTTGGTGGTCCCGACCCCTGCGGCCGGTCACAGACGCAGGCGGTGGAGTACTGACCCTCCCCTGCGCCGCCTCTCCCGGCATGTATCCTGGGCCGTGGTGGTGCAGGTACAGAAGGGCGGTTGGAGTTATGAACTCCCCTGCCCGTCCCCCGGCAGTATTCCCTGGGGCCGTGTGGTGCAGGTCACAGTACCAGGTGGTGGAGTATGAGTCCCTGCCCCCCTCCTCCCCCGGCAGTTCCTGGCCCGTTGAGTGCAAGGTGACAAGACGGGTGGTGGCGTACTGACGCTCCCTGCCCTTTCCTCCTCCCGGCAGTATCCTGGGCCGTGTGGTGCCGGTCAACAGACGGGTCGGTGGAGTACTGCCTCCCCTGCCCTTCGCCCGGCAAGTATCCTGGGGCCGGTTGGTGGTGCCGGTCACAGCCCGGGTGGTGGAGTACTGACCTCGCCTGCCCCCCTCCTCCCCCCGGCAGTATCTGGGACCGGTGTGGTGAACGGTCACAGACCGGGCGGTGGAGTATGACCTCCCCTGCCCTCCCCCGGAGTAATACTGGGCCGTGTGGTGGCAGGTGAAGACCGGGTGGTGAGTACTGACCTCCCTGCCCCCTTCCCCCGCAGTATCCTGGCGTGTGGGTGCAAGGTGACAGACCAGGTGGTGTAAGTACTGACCTCCGCTGCCCCTCGCCGGCAGTATCTGGGCCGTGTGGTTGAAAAGGTGGACGCCGGGTGGTGAGTACGCCGGCAGTATCAGGGCTCGGTACTCTAGCCCTCACTCCTCGACCTCGACCATGTCGTCCGGCACATCGGACGCTTCGGTAAGTGTGACTCGGCTGCTGCACTGGTCAGAGACCAGAGGTGCGACGGGGGCGAACGGGACTCGTGCAGGTCGTCGAAGCTCTGGGGGTTTGGTCTGAGGGGTGCAGATATGTTGTGTACAGTGTTTGTTCTCGATCCGAGGGTGCGAGTCTGTCTAGGGTAGTGTGCGTTACTAGACAGTGTCATTGCGGTGTGTGCATTGTGGGGGTTGTAATACGATTTATTTGTTATGATTAGTATCAAAGGCAGGTATGTGGGGGCATCGAAGAGCATGGTCGTAATTAATCATTTCGAATCGCACGACTGGTCTGTGATTGGATATTAACCCTATTCTCTGCGGGAGGCCAGAATTACGTTAACATGCGCCCTGGAGGGGGTGGGGGGGCGAAATCCGCCCACCCCTACGGTTGGTTTTTCCGCGCTCGCGGAAAAACGGTGGCGCTGCGCGCCGCCTGTTTTTTGAATACCTGTTCGAAAATTAACTACCCACGTTATGCAACATTTTTGGCCTCGGGTCATCTCAGGTCAGGTCACCAGTCCAGGTCACGTGATGACCTCACCTCTAAAAAGTTTTTGGTCGTGTGCAGACTGCAGACACAGCTTTGGAACGATCGGTTCCAAGCTTGCAGGATGTCATAAGGTCATAGATACCTACATTTTGTGTATCTCGGTTTTCTGATATCGGTGACTTAAAGTCAGGGTCAATTTTGCGACCACCAACACTTGTTTGTCAATAACTATCGACAGAATGAAGATAGAGACGTGAAAACGGTACCAATGTGTTTTGTCTCGTCGAGAAACGTGTCACAATACGCAGCACAACCTACTTAGGTCACCACTTGACCTTGACCTAAGATCAAATTTCCCAGTTGACCCCACCTATAAGAATGAATGTGATTCGAAGCGCCTGGACGAGACAAACATGGTGCGTCAAACGTGCTGTTTTATCTTTATCAGTTAAATAGTTATTTGCAAAACACGTTTTTGCTCAAAATATACTTTTTGGCCTTTGATGACCTCTGGAGCCTAAACTATTGGCCTGATTCAAATTTGAGGATATTATGTCGAGTAAAATTTTCAACAGATTTCGATTGCTCTCTTCCGTTTGCTCTTAGCTATCATAGTTTCCGAGATAATTGGGGGTATCTGGAGTAAAGTCCTAAATCTGGAAAATCTGACATTTGATTAACCCGCGCACTGCAGAGGGTTCGCGCCGAACACGAACTGCAGGGGGGGTGATTTCCGCCCCCCCCCCGTGAGATCTCCAAAAGCTACGCAACGTAGCGACAGCGGAAAAACGGCATTAGATAGCTGCTATGGCAAGCTCTATCGAAAGTATTTCAGTCTTTTCTTGGATCAGGTCACAAATTGAGGTCACCAGTTGGTCACAAAGGTCCAGAAAAATTTTTCCGGTTTTAGGACTTTTTAGGACTAATTTTCAGAAACCCGCCGATTATCTGGAAACTATGATAGTAGGAGCACAATTAGAGAAGCAATGTAGCTAGTTGAAATATTGCAATCGCATGTATGTCCCTCAAAATTGATCTCAGATCAATAGTTCCAGGCTACAGAGGTCTGAAAGGTCAAAATACTGTTTTTAGCAAAATAGTTTTTCGTGAATAGCATGTTCTACCTAAAAAGATAGGGAAAATCATTTTTGATATGCCTATCGTGTTTGTTCCATTGGATGCGCTTTGAAACATATTACACGGTGACCTGGTAAGTCAATTTCAAAATTTGACTCAGGTCAAGGTCATTTTGGCTGACCCAGGTAAGGTCATGTTGCAAATGGGGCAACGCGGCTAGACGGAGACGAGCACACATTGGGTGTCTAACTAATCGTCTCTATCTCTTTTCTACTCAATAGTTACTTAGCAAATCATTGCTGATGACCTCAGATGACCTCAGTGATTTGTAGAAATCATGAGCAAACAATTGCACCTTGATCATTCCAGAATGACCTAAATAGCATGATTCTGAAGAGAAATAAACTGATCCAATGAATGTTATACTGAAAGGGAAGCATTTTGTTTTTTTCCCATTCACGTTATAATGGGGAGGTCAGGAAAATTGTGACTGACCTTTGGTCACCGATCAGAAAAATTCCGAGATGGATACGAATTTGTAGGTATGATTTTCTTTTGAATCCTGCAAGTTTCAAACTTTCGAAAAGACTTGTGGCCTTGGCACCAACGCAACATTTTTGAAGGTGAGGCACTTGATACAATGGACTTGTGACCTGACCTGAGATGACGCTGAGTCAAAACTTTTCCAAAGTGTGGGTAATTGATGCCCAAAAGGTGTACGAAAAATTTGGCGGCGCTGCGCGCCGCCGTTTTTCCGCTACTCTTGAAAAACCTGAGGGGGGGGGGGGCGGAAATCAACCCCCCCTGCAGTGCGCGGGTTAACTCTGGTGACCTTAATATTGTCCTGACCTAAAAAAAGACTGGAGTACTTTCGATATAGCTTGTCTCGAGCTATCTACCTCCGCTTTCTGCTTGTCGCTACGTTGCGTTGGTTTCGAGATCATAGGGGNCACACCGCGTCCTGGCTCAATGTCGGACGCCACACCGCGTCCTGGCTCACTATCAGGACGCCACACCGCGTCCTGGCTCACTAGCAGACGCCACAACGCGTCCTGGCTCACTAGCAGACGCCACAACGCGTCCTGGCTCACTATCGGACGTTGCACCTCGTGCTACACTGCCGCGTGCGCCTTCGATCACTGCTAGTCCGCGTTCAGCCTCTCCGTCTCGCCGGCAGCCCCGTCCCTGTTTTCCTCCAGTAGTGGATCCCGCTTCGATCGCTTGCCCACCAGCACCACCCCCGCGCCCCCCCCGCGCTATCTTCATTGATGAATACAGTTGATTCCCATAGTTGCAAGACGCAGGGCAGCCTAGCCACAGGACAGCCACCGATGATCCAGGTTGCCACAGGCTGCGCTTCCGGTTGCTCGGCGAGCAGAAGCGTCGCCACGACCGTGTCGTGTTGTTCTGCTTGTGTCGAGCTCAGGAGAGATTCGGGAGCCTTCCAGAAGCGTCACGTCACCACGTGTGAAGAGAGCGGCACCACCCGAGCCTTTTAGCAGAGGTCGCAGCGCGTTGGCGTCCACCCGCATGCTCAGTGTGACCGTGGCTTGGGTGGAAGTCTCGAGGAATGATACGGCCTGGCAGGTGACTCGTGTGCAGTGAACGCTCGATTCGTCCGAGCACTCCAGCGGGTAGGCATCGGAGGTCGCCAGGTGTTCTGTGAGAGATGGGGTGGTGCGTCTGCGGCGACCCGCCGGCGCAGCGGTTGGCTGAAACTCATCAGTGGCCCGACCTGAGTTGCCCGATCGAAGGACTTCCGCGTCCTGCATGGAACAGCTGAACGGCTCTTCACCAATCTTCGCCGAGGGCGGGTACATTCGCAAGAAGTTGACTTCTTTTCCTGAATCAGTGAAAATTGACTGGGATGAGGAAAGAGATTGGCGACTCTTTCAACTGGAGTTGGAAGGTACTTCAGGATTTGGTAGGTGTGTTGGATATCATGGAAGTCAGGTTTACCTTTGTTCTCGTCTGCAAAGTTCCTCTTATTCCTTCGTAAATAGAACTTGATCCTTTGAAAAGCTTTTCCAACAATCTCCATGTCAACCTGACTCAGAAGAGTTAGCGTTATGTTTGCCACGTTATCACGTGGGTTTAGTTCCTTGCCCGTGGACGTGGCCGATACATTGAACTTGAGGTTACTGAATTCACTAGTGACTTCAGAAACATCAAAGGGAATAGTTATCTTGAACTGTGAATCACTCAGGAAGGGGTGTGGCTGCACCGCACAAGATAGACTGGTGCCCCCTTGATTTGTCCTTTGCTCCTGGCAGGAAGATGGCACACGCACTAGGCTGAGAGGAGGCGGCACCATCACAGTCAGACTAGGCAGCGGCGCTGGCTCACCACCGTTCATTAACTGCAGCTCTAAGGACAATGTCTCCGTGGAGCCGATGACGTACAGGTTGTTTTCCACGTCAGGAAACACGAAGGAGAGTTTGAGATCGGTGTTACACACCGAATCAGGTCCGCAACCGTTGGAGAAGGGAACCATCAGGGTCACCATTTGTTGGTTGTCTTTGTTAAAATCCGACACAGGACACGAGCTGCAAAAGTCATCTATGTCCTCAACGTCGGTGGGAAAAGTCACCTGTCGCTTCTTTCGTCGGGATCGTCGAGCCCGTTTGTTGGTGTCTGTGTCTTTGAACACGGTCTCTTGTCCAGGATTTCTAACAACGTTCGAGGGCAGAGCATATCTCATGCTCAGCTGGATTGGCTTGGTGACGTCGATTCTGTCCTGAGAGCGAATTGCGACGGTGTACTGGCGGCATGCATCCTTCGAAGAAGTCAGCTGCCACACGTCTTCGAATATCCCCTGTACTAGACCGTTCTACGGATACAGCCATCTATCTGTCGCATGTGTCGATAGGAGTAAAGAGCTCCACCTCCAGCGATGTGACTTCAAACGGCGGATTAGCGTGTCGAGGCAGCGAAGAGGTCGGACCTCACTATTCGCTCGTAAACTCACGCGATGAGTCTGCCGCCTATCTCGGTCGAAACAACATATCCGTTCTGGAAGAGTATAGAGAAGAACTCAATCCAAACTTATTTTTGAGTGGATTTCGGGCTCTATTCTGAGGTCTTGTTGACTGTGCCACTGCATGAAGACGGTGTCACGTAGTCTAACAGGCAGCTGGTAAA
This sequence comes from Semibalanus balanoides, assembly GCA_014673585.1. Lineage (NCBI taxonomy): Eukaryota > Metazoa > Arthropoda > Thecostraca > Balanomorpha > Balanidae > Semibalanus > Semibalanus balanoides. The sequence continues at coordinate 19,936 of VOPJ01005531.1, forward strand.
CGTATTGTAGAGCAGTCAGCGGCTGTCTAGCGCGTCAAATTATTCACTAAAAGTCAATAGACCGACTGTGCATAGAGGTGGCTTGGAGTAAGAGCCGGCACGGACTGCTATGTGTTTCCAGTAATGGTCCGACGTCTAGCGCTCGCGCGAGCGGACGACGACTTCACGACATTTGCTCTAGACCGTGGCTCAAGTATCATCGCCACAGCAAGGTCTTCTGCCGCAGTGTTAGTTTCTGCCTGTACCTTAGGCAGACAAGACTATCCGCTGAACAGGGTCTGTTGGTTGACATAGTCGCCCATAGGTCCCGCCTCTGGATATACCGTTTACACTGGTATCTTCCCTGCGGACCGTCCTCCTTACGTATAGGTAACACCAATGCAGCTAGTAAGATTACGTTGGAAATAGCACCGTATCGATTTCAGTCACAGTCTGCAGCAAGTGCTTGATATATTACTGCTCGAAACGCTATCTATGCACGCTATTCTAGCTGCCATATGATCCATGGTATAGTTACTTATACATATGTGACGTACACGATCACGGACCTTTTTTTTTTCTTATAGTATAGAAGTCAGGTCGCCCGAGTGTTTATCGCTCGTTGCAATGTAGAATGCGTAAGAGAATGTTCGCGCCCTGCTAGCTCAGCGAATATCAGAAGTAAGACCACTTCCTAATCTTCGCCATATGAATGATGGAAGGAGATGGCCAAAGCGCAACATACACACGAGATTACGCGCTTAATGTCTCTCAGTATCTCCACATTTCTCAGATGATCCCAAAATCCTGGCACAGTAACGCAGACCCAGCATGCAATCTCCTAATCACTCAGTATCATACCGAAAGCCTTTGCGTATGCCGCTATCCCATTGAGCAGGCCTCATAGTAACACTCGTTGAAGTATATGACACTATGGCGTTGGATGCGCATTTCTCCATGCGCACAATGGGGCACTTGTAAGCCTCCCCATTTTGTTATACTATCTACGACAAAAGAGACACGGAACGCAACACCCAGTTTCCGACTTCTGGGCACTGCCTATTTTCTTGATGCAGGCGTCAGCCGACCCACGATCTACAGAGTGGTCGATTTCTGCGAGGTTTACTCGAGATATGCGATACAAGCACACGGAGTCTCCTGACATCCCCGAAACAGATACCCCAATATTAGACAAGTCAGTCGTTGAATATGGTGTGATCACTTGTGCTACACGCGCAATACAGAAGGTACAAGAGAGTCGTACAAAGGAATGGTGAACATTAGTGTGGCCGGTCTAGGGCTCTTATATATTCACCCGATTGTCCTTCGCTGTAGCGGATCAGGGTGCCCTGTTTCCAGGGTCCCAACACTCCAGGCGCGCTGCCATTTGAGATCCAATAGCTGTTATCTGGCAAAATGTATCATGCCGCCTTGGCTAGTACCGTCTGACGTCGAAGTACTAGAATACGACAGTGAGGAAACGCCTAAGATTAAATGGTCCAGAACACATAGTTCTGTCGTTCGTCCGGACTGCGTTACGTGGCAACAAAGTGTCGAAAGTTCGTCAATGCTCTCACGTTCCTGCTGGTTCGCCCACAATGAACGACGCCGTTGCGTAGATACTTTGTTTGGTCCCTTGCACTGATAGTGTCACGCCAGCGAACCCGCTGGTGGCGAACCGATCCGCTATCATCTGAAGTTCCATATATTAAGTCCATGGCGCGTAATCCTGCCCACCCAATCTAACAACTTAACGGTCCTTGTCAGGGACTGATGTAACCCGAATCTGTGCAGGGCAGGCTCCGTTGCCGGGTGCGGTCCACAAGCAGCCTGCTTTGACAAGCAGCGCCGCGACGCAAGTTAAGATATGTTATGGTTTTGAAAGTGTAATGAGGGAAAGGTAGACGTGGGAGGAACTGGCTGAAGGATCTGGAATTGTGTGAACACAATTGTATAGAGTAGCACCCTAAGTGCTCTCAGGACCGAGTGGTAGGGCGGTGATGTTCAGGCCCAGGTTTGGAGTTGAAGTGCTGGTCGGGACTATGAGAGGTACGCAGCCGGCGCCGAGCAGCCAATTGGTGTCCACCTCCCTGTGGAACGACAAGCGACTGGCTCAGCTATCTTGTGGGACAGAGTAGCCGACAGTAATTGAGGGGTGTGCTTGCACGTGACCGCTGACCGGTCGGGTCGGTGGACCGGGGTCCCGCGAACGAAGGTACTCAACTGAGTTGCGCAAGCCGTTTGTTCACGTTGGCAATGCGTTATAGAGTGACCCGGCACGCCCCGCTAGCACCTTGAGCACCAGAACGACCAGCGCGGCGGCAGCGTTTTCCGCGGAGACTCTCGTCTATCTCTCAGCACGCGCACGGTGTCTGCACGACTGACCCTCCGACGACTGGATTTGCGTGCGACGACTGACGACTGACGACTGGTCGCCACTGATATCGGCAGGTCCGGCGACGATTCCGCCGGATGTGTGTTGGCCAGATACCGTGGCTCGTACGTCAAAGATAACCGTAAAAAACGCATGATGTCACTAACGGCAGCCGGTACGAAGCCATATTTGGTATGGTATGGTCCACCCGGCTGAGCTTGTTTTGTCTGGCGTTAGTTTAGTATTAAAGTTTTACGCGGGTAACAATTTTAACTCCCAGATGTGAATGAACAAGTAAAACGCTCTTATTGGGTCAGATACCGAGCGGGCTGTTCGTAAGCACTTATTTTTAACGTGAAAGAGCACTCAAAGCTTTCCTTAAAGTTAAACAAAAAACTTTGCTACAGTGAGTATGAATAGGACTAAGAACATCACGCTTTGATATCCCATCACAAATAATCCATGCTCAAAGGCAGTGGGACATTTATTTATATTATTCTCACAGTGTTTGAAGGTCATAACTATGAACTAGGGTCAACGGTTTTGAAACGGCTGATGAAATCGCATACCCCGAATCGAATGGTGTCCTTTGAAAGAATGGTAATCTAAATGGTAATATTCGGATGGTAATAGGTATAAGATCTGGCCTCTGGCATTCATTTGGTAACAAACGGATTTGCATGAAAAAAAATACAATGAAACAGGGGTCACCTCATGGGGTGACCCCTGTTCAAACATAGGGTCACCTCAGATACAGAGGCCCCGCGTTTTGTAAGGGACATGGGGCCGTGTGCCCCCCACCATCTGGTTGCACACTGCTCACATACACATTGCACATTGCCTCTAGTGCAATGTGCAATGTGCATCGGCGCACGCTGCTCCGAAACCCGATAACGCAGAATTTCACAAATGCATAAATGGTTTAATATATGAATATTTGTTTGTGTGATTATCCAGCCACATCGACCGAGTAGTTGCGAAGAAAACATGACCACGTTCGAAAACAATACATCTCTCTGGAATACGCTCAGGAAAACATGAATGCGTTCGGGCTGAGATCATACGTAATTTTTCCCCTATATAGTGAAGAGCTCGTGACCGCTCAGCAATTACCTTACTGATATTATGGAAGCCCTTTGTTAACATATTGTAAACCACCGGTGTCGATTTGTACACTTTTTGAGGGGCAGCCCCCAATAATTTCACATTTTAGCATTAGGCCTACGGCGTTGCATGGTAAGAATGTAATAGGGTGGGGGACAATTTTGTATGGCACCAATATTTTGGGTTCATAAAAACAAGGATAATTTTTCATAATGTAAATTTAAACAAAAAATCATACAAATTGAAATGAGCTCAGAAATGATTAAAAACTAAAACAATTAACCTCATGTCCTTGTAGTTGTGTCGTCACGAAAACACATAAAAAACATGACAAAAATGATGCTGATGCGGCATCTTCTGCGCGGCAGTAAAAAAGCTATGGTATTATTTGCAGCGAGTCTTTCTTTTCGCCACAAATGTTTAAGTCCCATTTAATATCCACTATGTACATACATACATGTATGTATATTCAAACAGGGCGCTAATTTATGGGGATTGGCATCAGTTCGCTAAAGACCATCTACTAGGTACCACCATCCGGAGATATTTGCTGAGAGTTGTTGTGCAGCTTCGTTGGCAAATACGGCAAAATGTTGAATAAGATCTATAGATTTTGTGGATATATTTCACATTAATCCATTAAATGCAGATAATCAACCTCCAAGATTGGATAAATGCTGTATGCAAACGATTCATCCATCGGATTAGACGAAAATACATGCAAAATTCACCTTTCATATTGTTAAATCTGCTAGGCTGTTGGGGATGACCAAAGCAACAACTGGCGGCTTCATGTCACACTGTCGGAAGGGGCTATGGGATGTCGAGACTTTACGAAGCATTTATATGGCGACACTTTATGGGATGTCGAGACCTCAAGAGTCCCCATCCATTTTAGAGTCATCTGTGTCTCTTTCCCGCCCTGTCAAGTGGGCAAGAGTGAGAACGACACGAGAGCAACGTGCCAGTGGCTGTGGGACTCAGGCGGCCCAAAAGCCATAGGTAGGTATCGCTGGCCCATACTGGTTGTATCCAACGATGAACGACCACTTCAGCAAGCAAACCACTCTCTTTGAACTTTTTACTTCATGTGTAGGTGCTTCATCTTGCGCAACGATGTAGGTGCCCACTGTTATTGTTTTATCCGTCTCCTTCTTGAAAGCTTAAAGAATGAGAGAAAGGTAGGTAGGTACGTTCTTCATGGTGGTTACAAAGATGCTAAATATTATCTTTAATAATATAATATTCCTTGTTACGACAAAATGCAAAGACTTTCAAAAGATTTCAACTATCAATCATCTGAGAATAAAAAACTGCGTCTTGGAATTGAGTTAGGATCTAAAAAATAAATTATTTGCACGAGGGAAAACCTGGATATGTCCTCTAGGTGCAAAGTCGAAAGATGACATACCCTTTAATATAAAAGTGAAATTAAAGCAAACTTACAATGCAACACGGATACAAGTAATTAAAATTGAATTGAATAAACACATACAATGTGAGACTTCATAGCTTTATTTGCTTTCTGCGCCAGCGAGCAGTCGCTCCGCTTCTGTTTTACGTGGTGCCATACTATTGGTCGCTAGACAGTAACGTCATAGTGGCCGCTACGTGGCCATACTATTGGTCGATAGGCAGTGATGTCATAGTGGTCGCCGAGTATATGGCCACTGAAGGGATGACACCCCCTGAACTCGTATCCGATCTACTTTTCGTGACGTCACGAAAACACATCAAGAACGTTAAAAAAAACAAAAAAATAAGACGAAGTTTTATGACGGAAAGCGGTCTACGATGGGTGTAAAAAAATACATTAAAAAATGGTGAAAAATATTGAGATTTTTTCAGCGTAAAAAAACAAATACCAGTCCCGCACCCCATTATAATCTATAAAGTTAGCATTGGGGCCCTCCCAATCATTTTCAGAAAATGACGCCCCTGTTGTAATCATTGGCTTACATTAACTGGGTGACATCTATACATATGTATTAACCCTCGCCTTACGGGGATCGTTTCTCACCTTCGCGGCTTCGCCGTACGGGGGAAGGGCCTGACAAACCCCCCCCCTCCGGTTAACTCCCAAACCAAGCAACATAGAGCATCGCGGTAAGAACCAGCATGTTGCCTGTCATGTGAGAAATCTAACAGTATTCAATTTTTCTGTTTCAGGTCAACGGGTGGTGGACGTTGTCGATTTTAGGTCATCCATGTGAAGTGAATGACCTAAAATCGAGCACGTCCAAAAATAGTGATTTTGTTCTGTCCGTCGTAAATATTAAGGTGATGAAAATAAAATAATTTAGTTTGCGTCAAAATGTTGGTAGGTGAACTAGCTATCTGACCATATATTGATTTTTAGGTCTGGGTTAGTTAATAACCTATAAGGTACGTAAGTCGTCACCATATATGCTAATTGCTATGTATGATCATTGCTCATTGCGATCATGATTGCATTAGAAGCCTCGACTCGATAACGTCCGGAATAACGATCAGAGATCCTCAAAATTAGAAATTGATAATTAAAAAAGGCATGTCCCTAGACCAGATCTGTCTCAGAAATACACAAAAAAAAGTATTTATTTGTTCTATCTGGTCAAAAAAGTCAAAGAAGATAATTTTTTACAAATGACGTTATGAGTTTATAACATTACGAGAGCCATGACTCAGTCAAAAATAGAGATATTGCATTTAAATTCTGTTTGAGTATTGTCCATACTCAATCCTCTCATATTGATTCACTTTTTACATCTGTGAAAATTTTGATTTTGTAGTAATTTTTTGCAATAAAGTATTTTTCTAACTTAACCCTATTAGTGGCAGGCTCCCGGCTACCCCTATTAGTGGCAGGGGGGCATATTCGCCCCCCCGGAGATCTCGAGATCTACCCGTCGTATTCAAAAATAAAACAGATGATCGATTCACTTACATGATCTACATTATAGAAAGAAAAAAAAATGTTATAAATCTTTAAATAGAAAAAAAAATAAGACGAAGTTTTACTCGACGAAAGCGGTCTCGAGGTGTAAAAAATATATTTAAAAAAAATGAGAAAATATTACGATTTTTCAACGGGGCCAAAAAGTACAAAATTATATGTATTTGATCCAACACAGCTGCATGTTATTTACCGATTTAATTCAAATCAACAGTTGATCGATAACATTGAGGCAGAAAATTGATTTTGATGGACTATTCTTAAAATCCCAAAATCATAGGCGGTGTGCAGGTCACTAATTTGGGGGCGAAGTAAAAGCGTTAATTCAAACGTTTTTATGGCTTTTCTTGAATAAATGCAATAGTTCGTATTGTGTACACATACAAAGAAAGTTATTCAGCATATTTTTGTACCATAGAGCGGGGTGCCAGGTGTAACGGAAAAGGGAGGCCAAATTATACCCAAATATGAATTGGGCAGCAGTCATGCTCATACCACGGGGATATTTAAAATCAAGTTACTGGCATAGATAGTTCCATTTGAATTGCTGCAAATCACCATAGGCGTATCCAGGACCATAGGGAGGAAAAAACCTTTTGATTAAAAATAAAAACCCGCAATACATACTAATAGTCAACAATTACACGTTTGGCTTGAATTAACAATTCACATAAGTTACCCACTTTTTACCTTACCTGAGCTCGCCTATCTCTTAAAATGTTCAAAAAGGACCCCCTGGTGCGCTTTTTTCATCGGAAACTGCAGTATGTTATGTCATTGTGCACAGCATCAAAGTTCTTGCAAAATATGACCCCCTTTTTTCTTATTCGCTGAGCGGCGCCTCTGCAATAAAATGTATTTTATTTCCTTCTCCTGGACAATATGTACGTCATCATTTCTCAAGATATCGTTTATTGCACCGTAATCGTGGTACGTTTCACTATGCAAGGTTTTACCCCCTTTTTCTTGCCTGGACACGCCCTTGAAACTCAAGACGTAATAAATTATGCCAAAATTGGAAAGAAAAACTATCTCCAGCAACTTCATAGCTATAATCGCAATTTATATTGCTTGATTGACTTTCAGCTACCGGTTGTTTCATATTTTTTGGAAATCCCCCCTTCTTCAAGTACCTTGAAACGCTCGCCGTAAAAAAAAATTAAATAATCATCGAACATTCAACTAATTTAATTATTTGAATCACCGTTAAAGCTATGCAAACGTCTCATTCTTGAGGCAGTTAGGAAGAATCCGTGAAGGACCGCATTTCCGGTATTATCGCCAATTGTCGCCGAAAAATCCTCCCAAAACTGGGCCCTGGAACCGCCTCTGTTCAAGTAAGAAATCCCAAAATTTGACTCCAGATGTGAAAATCAATTTTAGGAAAAGTCCGAAAGTTTCATAAGCCTACTCGTAGCGTTTCGAGATATTTAAAGAAAAAACATGAGAGGTGGGCAATATTTGCCCCTGCCACTTAAGTGAGGGTTAAGGGAGGTAAAAAAACAACAAATTCAATATTTCATTCTATAAAGTAAATGCCATTTCTATCTTAATCGTTTTTTTTCTCGCTAATTTGCTACACAACGCTATTTTACACGATTTATCCGAATTGCACAATTTTCTACACATGACTCATCAAAACGTCATTATCTCCCTCAATCCCTTACCAATTTTGATGAAACTTTGACAGGATGCGTATAAGTGTTGTAAACTCAGCTTCTGTAAATTATGCAATCTTGCGCTGAATGTGTAAAAATCTGTTTCGATAAAAACCTCAGGGCACCTGTCAGGCTCTCCCCCGTAGGGCGAGGGTTAATGTAAACACAAAAGTAATTGCCTCCTAGATGTTTTCATCATAATAGCCGTTTTCACGATGACATATTTTGCGCGAAATGTTTTAAAACATTTTAAAATGTTTTAAAATGCTTTAGTAGCAGCCGTCTTCACGATGGATTAATTTGCAAGAAAAGTTTTAACCCTCGGCCTACGGTCCCGTAGGGCGAGGATTAAAGCATTTTTTTGCAAATTAGTCCATCGTGAAAGCAGCTACTAGAAAAACATTTTAAAACTTCGCCTGTCAGTGGAGCGTAGCTCTGTTGGCGATCAACGAAATAAATAAAATAAAATAAAATAAAATAAAAACATTTTAAAATGTTTTTGTCCCAAATGGCGTACCCGTTTTAAATCCTAGGAAGCAAGCAAGGCCCCACATGCATAATAGTTAACATCTTCAACTCCACGCAAAGAAAGCTTTTATCGAGGTTCGCTTCAACACATTTTAAAACATTATATCTGATGTTGTAATATGAACAGATGTTTGGACAAAGGCGGATCCAGGGGGTCAGCAAGGCAATGACCCTCCCCCAAGACCGTTCAAGGGGGAGACAGACTATGTTTCCCATCTCCAATTAGAGGAGGAAAGTTAACAATTTATCGTGCAAATTGTCTTTGCAGCAGCCAAAAAACAACTAAATCCACAGCAAAAAAAATGGAACATTTCGCGGCATGACACAAGTATCACAATTGTTTATACAAATGAAAATATGAATAGCCATAAATGTCTGCTAGAGGCTCTCTTCGGCTGTGATTGCTGGTCCTGTGATGCCCGCAGGCCCTCACAAAATAACCACTTGTAAGCGGGCTACATATTGAGCTAGTCTGCCGAGTTCCTCAAATGACGACACGAACGCCAAGACGCGGACATCGGCACCCGGAAGCTGCTACAGCGGCGCCCAACTTTTTGGACTTGAGAGCTAATAGTGGAGTCCAGGCCAGGACCATCTTTCCAAGTCATCCTCCGCTCTTTCAGATCCACAGGACCCATTTATGCGCTTCAAAGTCGTTCTGACTTCTGTCTCTAACTGCTTTTAAATATTTACACTGTCACCAGTTATTGTAAAAACCCGGTACATATAATGTATGCAGTTATTATTATCATATGTACTATGTATTATGCGCTAACTGCCAACGGTCATCGTGATTTACTACACCTTTTTTAATTCGCAACGGCGTCTGTTCAGGTTCAATTCGGCATTTCTATTTTAAAACGACAGCATGACATACTGTTTGACATATATATGCATCTTACATCGGCGTAACACACTCCCACGGCTAACTAAGGGTATTAAAAATTGATGGTGCACCGGAGACTATCGATTTGTGATGCCGTTTGCCGCGGAAGTGTGTTACGCCGATGTAAGATGCATATATGCCAAACAGTCATGTCTGCTGTCGGTTTAAATGATATATGCCGAATTGAGCTGAACAGACGCCGATTCGCATTAGGAAACGGTGTATGAGGCTAATGCATATGCAAAAACTCCCTTCATTTTGATATGTTGCTTATACCGAGATGTACAACCATGAAAAGGGGTTGCTGGTCAGTGGTTAGGTGCCAGAGGCTTTGCTCAACCCACGGTCTGGTTCCAATATCGAAATTGAGTTTCCACGTCATGAACAGTATTTTTAGCTTTTTATCCTCTGCAAGGCCCACAGCCTATATTTCTGGGTTTAATTTGGCTAACACGTACAAATTTCGCGTCGCTTGGCGGTGCTATGTAACAAGTACCTACAACATGAATTTTCACATTAAAGATGCTGCAAATGCTGAAATACACGCATAAAAATGGGAAACATTTTTCCCGTCATTTCAGCAGAAATGATCAACTTAAAAATGATGGACGATGCCCCTCCCCACAAGACGCGATGTATAATACATGCTATACAGTTGCTGATGGGTTACCGACGGGCTGACTACTGACAGGCTTGACGATCTTCCACCAGCCCCCACCCCCCCTCTTCCCGGTCAACAACTTTTCGCTACGGCCTGCTACCCCCGCTAAACTTTTTGAAGCACGCAACTGATTCCGCCCCCCCAATAAAACGCGATTGGATCTACCATGTGCTTGGACATGGTTATATCCACAAATAGCCAATACAAATTCGGAATATATATAAAGGGTAAAATAAGCGACCTTCCCGGACCTTGTTTTCGTAGTTTGCAGCTTTGACGCCCGACTGACCTGTCTGACCTGTCCTGTCCCGACTGACGTGTCCTGATATCTGGGATCTGTCTGACCTGTCCTGATATCTTGGACGTCCCGACTGACCTGTATCTACAACGCCAGCTGATCAGTCCCACAGGTTTACGCCCCGCGATGGTGTCCGGCGTTACCCCCTCCCCCTCCTCGGCGCTGTCCGTCATTGTGCCGCTTTCTCCTACGCTCAATAATGTATTGCTGAGCGCTGATGTTCCTCCTGATCTGAATAGGTCAGCAATGCGTCAGTTGTATGTGGCGACTGACTTCGTACGTCTAAGGCGAGCCACGCAGAGGTGTTGCACTTGTGTCCGGGTCAGGATTGAGCTTGTCTCAGAGTCACTGAGTCAATTTTGACTCCAGAATGACTCAATTCCAATGTGTCAGCGTTGAGACAGCTAAAAAAATGTTGAACGATGCGTCGAATTGATATCGAAATTGAATGAGCTGCATGCTTCTTAAGTCGACTGTCTCTTAAATCTGGCTAAAATGAGCCGATTCACAAGCCAATCAAACCGCTATGTAGGTAAATACAGATAAAAATAAAATAAAAGAGAATAATGCAGGTATGAAAATTGAAAACGCTTCATGTTTGAGTGTTAGCAGAAAGACTAGCGGATGCCATGGTGATCAGTTATCTATGCTTAGCGACAATCCTGACTGGAGATTCATGCAATATTGATTTTGGAACAGTCAAGTAAAGACATAAAGACATAAAGCCATAAAAGAAGAGTGCAACAAAGAGCCTCCAGGGCCCATCCGAGGTTGCACATATCCCCCCCATCCCACCAGTCTCACCTCCCAGCCCACCCACCTACCTAAAACAAAGTCTGAATCCCACGGCACTTATGATTTGATGCTTCTCCGTATGTATTTATCTTAATCTAATTTTGAAGGAAGCAGTGATACTTGCAGTAGCGACATCCCCCGGTAGTCTTATTCCAATGCCCTACAACCGTCTGCTGAAAAATGACTGTTCGTAAGCCTTGTTCTATTACTGTTTTTTTTTTTTTATTAGGCGAGTTTATGCTGATGACCTCTACTTTGATTTTCCCTACTGAATTCAAACATTCCCTTTAAATATCCAGAATGCTGACCATTCACAAATTTAAATGCTTCAATTAGATCTCCTCTTAGCCTTCTATATCTAAGTGAAAACATACCCAATTTCTTAATCTTTTGTCATAAGGCATACTTTAAAGCAATTTACCATTTTTGTTGCCCTTTTCTGAACTCTTTCTAACAACCAGCAATCTTTCTCATATGTTGGAGACCAGGCTTGCACGCAATACTCTAATTGTGGTCTAACATATGCACAATACAGTTGTATTATTACCTCTTCACTTTTGTAGGTAACATTTCTGTTAATGGTCCCCAGCATTTTAAGCGCTTTTTTCCTAGATTCTACGACCTGGTCTGACGCTGATAGTCTGCTGTTTACCACGACCCCAAAATCTCGTTCCTTTTCAATCTGCTCTAGTTTCTGCCTACCCATTTTATACTCGTGTTTGCTGCTAACTCGTCCAGCGTGCATGATCTTACATTTACTCAAATTGAATTTCATATGCCATGCTTTAGACCACTCAACTAGCTTGTCCAGATCTTCTTGAAAAACATCCTGATCATGTCTTCCTCTAATAATCCTGACAACTTTAAATCACCTGCAAATTTCAAGACTTTGCTATCTAACTCCCTCCCAATTGGATCACAATATTATAAAACAGCAAAACGGGCCCAGGAACTGAGCCCTGTGGAACTCCACTGAGAACCTCCTGCATTGGTGATTTGCACCCATTTAATAATAACCCTTTGCTGGCGTTTCCTGAAAGCCACGACTCTATCCAATCAAGAATCTTGCCCCCGAATCCATGAATTTTAAGCTGCACCCCTAGTTCTTTTTATGGGGGAACTTTGTCAAAAGCTTTACTGGAAATCAAGAAAAAGATACATCTAGGCTTATTTCCCTGATCTCTGTTACAAAGTAGTGTTTACACAGTGTTACAAAAGTAGAGGTATTTCAGACCAGATTAACCCTTGTTCGTTCACTTATTTGAGGAGGCAAAGCACACCGCTCTTCCTCGGCTCTTTATAAGAGTAAGCGCACTGTCTGTCGCTGCCTCCATGGGAGGGTTTATTCGCACGTTGATGGCCGTCTGAGCTATCGTCCCTGCAGCCGGGCTCGCGATCAGGTCAGTCCCCTGGCAGCCCGGCTCTGGATCAGGTCAGTCCCTGGCAGCCCGGCTCTGATCAGGTCAGTCCACTGGCAGCCGTTTCGGAATTCAGGTCCAGTACCCCGGCAGCCCGGCTTCTGGATCAGGTCAGTCCCCTTGCAGCTTCGGCTCTGATCAGGTCAGTCCCTGGCAGCCCGGCTCTGATCAGGTAATCCCCTGGCAGCAGCCCGCTCTGGATAGGTCAAGTCCCTGCAGGCCCGGCTCTGGATCAGGTTTCAGTCCCCTGGCAGCCGGCTTGGATCGGTCAGTCCCCTGGCAAGCCCGCTCGGATTCAGGTCAGCCCCCTGGCAGCCCGGCTCTGGATCAGGTCATGTCCTGGCAGCCCGGCTCGGGATCAGGTCAGTCCCTCAGCAGCCCGGCTCGGGATCAGGTCAGTCCCCTGCAGCAGCCCCAGCTCGGGGATCAGTCAGTCCCCTGGCAGCCCGCTCTGGATCAGGTCAGTCCCCTGCAGCAGCCGGCTCGGGATCAAGGTCAGTCCCCTGCAAGCCGGCTCTGGATCAGGTCAGTCCCCTGGCAGCCCCGGGCTCTGGATCATGGTCAGTTCCCCTTGGCAGCCGGTCTCTGGAATCAGGTTCAGTCCCTTGGCAGGCCCGGGCTTCTGGATCAGGCAGTCCCTGGGCAGCCCCGGCTCAGGGACAGGTCAGTCCCCTGGCAGCCCCGGCTCTGGATCAGGTTCAGTCCCCTGGCAGGCCCGGCTCGGGGATCAGGTCAGTCCCCTGCAGCAAGCCCGGCTCGGGATCAGGTCAGTCCCTGGGCAGCCGGCTCTGGAATCAGGTCAGTCCCCTTGGCAGCCCGGCTCTGGATCAGGTTCAGGTCCCCTGGCAGGTCCGGCTTCTGGCATCAGGTCAGTCCCCTTGACAGCCCGGTCTGGATCAGGTCAGTCCCCTGGCAGCTCGGCTCGGGATAGGTCAGTCCCCTGGCAGCCCGGTCTGGATCAGGTCAGGTCCCCTGGCAGCCCGGCTCGGGATCAGGTCAGTCCCCTGCAGCAGCCCCGCGCTTCGGGATCAGGTCAGTCCCCTGGCAGCCCGGTTTTCTGGGATCAGGTCAGTCCCCTGGCAGTCCGGCTCTGGATCAGGTCAGTCCCCTGCAGCAGCCCGGCCTCTGGATCAGGTCAGTCCCCTGCAGTCAGCCCGGCTCTGGGTCAGGTCAGTCCCCTGGCAGCCCGGCTCTGGATCAGGTTCAGTCCCCTTGCAGCAGCCCGGCTCTGATCAGGTCAGTCCCCCTGCAGCCCGGGGCTCATGGATCAGAGTCAGTCCCCTGGCAGCCCGGCTCTGGATCAGGGTCAGTCCCCCTGGCAGCCGGGCTCTGGATCAGGTCAGTCCCGGCAGCCCGGGCTTGGATCAGGTCAGTCCCCTGGCAGCCCGGCTCTGGGATCAGGTCAGTCCCCTGGCAGCCCAGCTCTGGTCAGGTCAGGTCCCCTGGCAGCCCGGCTCTGGATCAGGTCAGCCCCTGCAACAAGCCCGGCTCTGGATCAGGTCAGTCCCCTGCAGCCCGGCTCGGATCAGGTCAGTTTCCCCTGCAGCAGCCCGGGCTCTGGATCAGGTCAGTCCCCTGGCAGCCCGGCTCGGGATCAGGTCAGTCCCCTGGCAGCCCGGGCTCTGGATCAGGTCAGTCCGCCTGGCAAGCCCCGGCTCTGGATCAGGTCAGTCCCCTGGCAGCCCGGCTCTGGATCAGGTCAGTCCCTGGCAGCCCGGCTCTGGATCAGGTCAGTCCCCTGGCACCCGGCTCGGGGATCAGGTCAGTCCCCTGCAGCAGCCCCGGCTCTGGATCAGCAGTTCCCCTGCAGCCCGGCTCTGGATTCCAGGTCAGTCCCTGCAGCAGCCCGACTCTGGATCAGGTCAGTCCCCTGGGCAGGCCCGGCTCTGGATCAGTCAGTCCCCCTGGCAGCCGCGGCTGCGGGATCAGGTCAGTCCCCTTGGCGCCCGGGCTCTGGGATCAGGTCAGTCCCCTGGCAGCCCGGCTCTGGATCAGGTTCAGTCCCCTGGCAGCCCGGCTCATGGTCAGGTCAGTCCCCTGGCAAGCCCGGCTCTGATTCAGGTCAGTCCCCTGCAGCCCGGCTCTGGATCAGGTTCAGTCCCCTGCAACAGCCCTGCTCTGGATCAGGTTCAGTCCCCTGGCAGCCCGGCTCTGGATCAGGTCAGTCCCCTTGGCAGCCCGGCTTCTGGATCAGGTTCAGTCCCCTGGCAGCCCAAAGCTCTGGATTCAGGTCAGTCCCCCTGGCAGCCCGGCTCTGGATTCAGGTCAGTCCCCTGCAGCAGGCCCGGCTCTGGATCAGGTCAGTCCCCTGGCAGCCCGGCTCGGATCAGTGTCAGTCCCCTGGCAGCCCGGCTCTGGATCAGGTTCAGTCCCCTGGCAGCCCGGCTTCTGGTCAGGGTCAGTTCCGTGGCAGGCTCGCTGCTGGATAGGGGTCAGTCCCCTGGCAGCCCGGCTCGATCAGGTCTGTCCCCTGCAAACAGCCTGGCTCTGGATTCAGGGTCAGTCCCCTGGCAGCCCGGCTCTGGAATTCAGGTCAGTCCCCTGGCAGCCCGGCTCTGGATTCAAGGTCAGTCCCCTTGGCGCCGGCTCTGGATCAAGGTCAGTCCCCTGCAGCCCGGCTCTGGATCAGGTCAGTCCCCTGGCAGCCCGGCTTCTGGATCAGGTTCAGTCCCTGGCAGCCCGGCTCTGGATCCAGGTCAGTCCCCTGGGCAGCCCAGCTGCTGGATCGTCAGTCCCCTGGCAGCCCGGCTCTGGATCAGGTTCAGTCCCCTGCAGCAGCCCGGCTCTGGATAGGTCATCCTCCTGGCAGCCCGGCTCGGGATCAGGTCAGTCCCCTGGCAGCCCGGCTCTGGATACAGGTCAGTCCCCTCAGCCCGGCTCGGGATCACGGTTTCAGTCCCCTGCAGCTCAGCCCGGCTCGGATCAGGTCAGTCCCCTGCAGCAGCCCAGCTCGGGATCCAGGTTCAGTCCCCTGGCAGCCCGGCTCTGGATCAGGTCTCCCCTGGCAGCCCGGCTCTGGATCAGGTCAAGGTCCCCTGACAAGCCGGTCTGGATCAGTCAGGTCCCCTGGCAGCCCGGCTCGGGATCAGGTCAGTCCCCTGGCAGCCCGGCTCTGGATTCAGGTCAGCCCCCCTGGCAGGCCCGGCTCTGGATCAGGTCAGTTCCCTGCAGCAGCCCGGCTCTGGATCAGGTCAGTCCCCTGCAGCAGCCCGGCTCTGGGATCAGGTTCAGTCCCTGCAGCAAACCCGGCTTCTGGTCAGGCCAGTCCCCTGGCAGGCCCGGCTCTGGATCAGGTCGTCCCCTGGCAGCCCGGCTCTGGATCAGGTCAAGTCCCTGGCAGCCCGGGCTCTGGATCAGGTTCAGTCCCTGGCAGCCCAGCTCTGGATCAGTTCAGTCCCCTGGCAAGCCCGGCTCTGGATCAGGTCATCCCTGCAGGCAGCCCGGGCTCTGGACAGTTTCAGTCCCCTGCAGCCCGGTCTGGATTCAGGTCAGTCCTTGGGCAGCCCGGCGTCTGGATTCAGGTCAGTCCCCTGGCATCCGCTCGGGATCAGGTCAGTCCCTGGCAGCCCGCTCTGGATCAGTCAGTCCCTTGGCAGCCGGCTCTGGATCAGTCAGTCCCCTGGCAGCCCAGCTCTGGATCAGGTCAGTCCCCTGGCAGCCCGGCTCTGGGATCAGTTTCAGTCCCCTGGACGCCCGGCTCTGGACAGGTCAGTCTCTCCTGGCAGCCCTGGCTCTGGATCAGGGTCAGTCCCCATGCCATCAGCCGCTCTGGAATCAGGTCAGTCCCCTGGCTCAGACCCAGCTCTGGATCAGGTCAGTCCCCTGGCAGCCGGGCTCTGGATCCAGGTCAGTCCCCTGCAAGCCCGTGCTCTGATTCAGGTCCAGTCCCCTGACAGGCCCGGGCTCTGGATCAGGTCCAGTTCCCCTGCAGGCAGCCCGGGCTCTGGATCAGGTCAGTCCCCTTGCAGCAGCCCGGCTCGGGATCAGGTCAGGTCCCCTGGCAGCCCGGCTCGGGATCAGGTCCAGCCCCTGCAGCCCGGCTCTGGGATAGCGATCAGTCCCCTGGCAGCCCAGCTCTGGATCAGGTCAGTCCCCTGCAGTCCTTCGGCTCACGTGGAGTCAGGTGCGAGTGGCGTGGGCAGCCCGGCTCTGGATCAGGTCAGTCCCCTGGCAGCCCGGCTCGGATCAGTCAGTCCCTGCAGCCCGGCTCTGGATTCAGGTCTCAGTCCTCCTGCAGCAGCCCGGCTCTGGATCAGGTGACATCCCCTGCGCCCGGCTCGGGAATCAGGTCAGTCCCTGGCCCAGCCCGGCTGCTGGATCAGCGTCAGCTTCCGCCCTGCAGGTGCCGGCATCTGGATCAGGCCAGTCTTCCTGGGCAGCCCGGCCTCTCGGCATCAGGTCCAGCTTCTCCTGGCAGCCCGGCTCTGGATCACGGTCCAGTCCCCTGGGCAGCCCGGTCTCATCAGGTCAGTCCCCTGGCAGCCCGGCTCTGGATCAGGCCAGTCCCCTGGCAGCCCGGCTCTGGATCAGGTCAGTCCCCTGGCAGCCCGGCTCGGGATCAGGTCAGTCCCCGTCGCGTCCCCACACGGCGCCGCTTTACGAGCAGCGGCGGCCCGCCAGCGACCCAGGTGGCCGCCGCCGCCGCCGCCACCGCCCGTCAAAGGGTTGGGGCGCGATCACCCAACACGACACCAAAACCAGACGCATTCCTCGCTGCCCCACAATGCGACGCCGGCCTCGTAAAATCAAATCAAATTAGATCGTTTATCGCCGGTGAATGGGAGGGCCGCGCATAAAACGCCGGCCGAATACGTATCGCCGAGAAATTGAAATGGAATGGCGGAATCAATTGGTGCGCTGGCCGGCGGCGGATTTCAGTGTCGCCTGGCCGTGCGAATCAGCGACAAAGACGGGCAGCGTTTACTGCATTGGCCGCTCTGAGGTGGGGGCCGGCTTTGGAAGAAGACTCGTCATCGACAGCTGCACTGCTCCTGGAGGCAGTCACAATAAACATGTTTGTTCTGCTCAATGCAAGATATGGCTTGGGACCAAATCCCGTCAGTTTTATAGCTAAGCGTTATGAGCCTCGTATTAAACCCAGTAGCCAGGCGGATTCGGGGGCAGGAAATATGGGTCCTAAAATATACAAAAGCTATGCAGATTGGCAAAACGGCGTTTGGTTCAGAGCTCCATGAGTGGTGTACAAGACGCAATCCAGCAAATCGAGCCAGACATCAAACAGAATCCAGAGCATCACTTGCCTGTTTTGTTTTCATGTAGGTACTGGTACAGTTTGTGAAGCTGAAATCAAGTGGTGTCTTCCAATACCGTGCTCCGCCCGCAGGAAAACGCGTGTGATTAACATCTCTAAGCAGAATGTAGCATTCTCCATGCGCAAACGCGTCTTCAAAACTAGCGTTAGCGTTCATTCATGACCCCGGTTGATCAGATTGAAGGATCGTCGCTATGCTATCATAGTATTTGGTCAAGTAAGAGCAGTGTGTGTACTCTGCGATATCTTAGAGGAAACTTTGCTCGACGTTTGGCCTTACCGTGAGTAACAGGAACTGCACAATGCACATCATTCATGCTATCTTCATGCTATCTCCATTCATGTTATTTCATGCTGCGACGTTCGTCATTCCTTTATCATAGAGAACCTCTCGTGCAAAGAAGAATCACGTACGTCACCATGTGTGGGGCAGGCGATTGGCATGCGTGGTTCTTCCTTTGCAGGGCAATATGAGCCATAGATGATGGTGTGACTATAGCCCGCTGCGACGTTCTGAAGACATGCTGAATATATGAATACATACTGTAAATATCTCTCAGGTTGCGATGCTCAGAAACATTTGATAAATGTTTGTTTGTGCGCTATGCTGCACAGCGTGCATTCGGAAGTTGTCTGATTGTGTTCCAGGTTTGGTCCATTGCTCACCTTCGGAGTACACCGTCTGAGTGGCCGATTGACAAGGATGGTGGTGAGTGGATATGATCGACGTCCGGCTCGACTGGCCGGATGTGACGCACGTCCGACTGTTATCGGCCGGATGTGGGCCGGACGCGGCTGTAGTGTTGGACGTTGGTTCGCAAGACGACGTCCAGGCAGTTTTGTGTTCGCCTCATCCCGCCCTCTGGATGAATATGTAGTACCATATAATGAAGTTATATTTTAAACATTATTTGTGGATGGTCCACATGTGACAGAAATGGTACCTAATAGGTACCATTTCTGCCACATGTAAACCATCCACAAATAATGCTTGAAATATAACTGCATTATTGCTTTTGCTTTCTGTTTTCCTTTTTGTATTATTAAAGTCGTCTAGTGTTCTGGAATATATCTCCTATGATGAAGATCCTGAGATATAATGTTCAGTTCTCATTCAAATTCGACATTAGGTACCTACTCTGATAAACAACTCGCTCTGAATCCAAAAGCAATCCCATTAGTTCTTAAAATCCGTATCATCAATGTATTTTTTATAAATTTTGTCCGAATGCTTTGTAGGGAATAGGAATGGCTTTCCGAGGTCAGAGCCCGCGCTAAGCAGAGTTTGTTGCGCTGGTCCTGACCTCACCACCCGATCGTGCAATTCCTGTAGGCCGGCAGAATTTAGAGACGAAAGTTTTAACGTGCCGACATACCTGGAACAGCGTGTCCGGCCGCTCCTGACGTCACTGGCCTTGAGTGGTGACCGCTGCCACCAGGCCGCAGGCCATCCCAAGATCAGGAGCAAATAGCGAGCCGCCGAAGCGATGACTCGAACCCAGGCTGCCACTACTGAGATAGGTCAGAAGACCAGCGCTCTCCCACTGAGCTACAGGGGCGGATAATGGTTCGCTATTTTGACGCCATGAAATCGCGACTCATGTAGGCAGCAATGTGTCTTGTATTGTATTGTAGGTGAAAGTGTGTGAGCGTATGTTTGTTATGTGTGTGTGTGTGTGTGTTTTTTATGGCCAATCTCGACGTGAGTGTGTTAACTCGCAGTATCGCACCCCTCTGAGTGTGTTAACTCACAGTATCGCACCCCTCTGATGAGTGTGTTAACTCGCAGTATCGCACCCCTCTGAGTGTGTTAACTCGCAGTATCGCACCCCTCTGAGTGTGTTAACTCCCAGTATCGCACCCCTCTGAGTGTGTTAACTCGCAGTATCGCACCCCTCTGAGTGTGTTAACCTCGCACGTATTGCCCCCTCTGAGTGTGTTAAACTCCCAGTATCGCAAACGCCCTCTGAGTGTGTTAAACTCGCAGTATCATGCACCCTCTGAGTGTGTTAACTCGCAGTATGCACCCCTCTGAGTGTGTTTAACTCGCAGTATCGCAAACCCCTCTGAGTGTGTTAAACTCGCAGTGATCGCACCCCTCTGAGTGTGTTAACTCGCAGTATCGCACCCCTCTGAGTAAACTATGCGTGCTCGCGTGTTTAAAATATTATGCCGACCAATAGAGATTGCGCGATCGGGTGGTGAGGTCAGGACCAGCGTGGATCCTGCCTGGCCAGCCTCGGAATGCCATCCATACAAAATATCCGGACTAAATTTAAACAAAAAAGTGTCTCGAACATCCCATTTAGAGGAAACCCTTACAATACACCAACGTCAGAATTGCGAACAGCGGACAGTTTTTACCGGAAAGCAGCGATGTCTGTAATCACTGTAAAGAGATGTGCATGGCTGTCGATTTCTATATGCCTGGTAGGGCCCGGGCCCTACCAATAATTTCACATTTTAACATTAGGCCTATGGCGTTGCATGGTAAGAATGACATTAAAATAAAGTTAGCATTGGGTTGGGGCCCTACCAATCATTTTCAGAAAATGACGCCCGTGGAGATGTGGATAACAGTTCGGCTGATCCTGCCCATTCTGATCTGATCCTGATTCTGATTCTGCCCACGGTCAGGATCAGATGCTGCCCACAGTTCGGCAGGCAGTCAGATGCTGCCCACGGTCAGGATCAAGACATTGCCTGCCCACAGGTTCGGCAGGCAGTCAGGATGCTGCCCACGGTCAGGGATCAGATGCTGCCAACAGTTACGGCACAAGTCAGATGCTGCCACGGTCGGATCAGATGCTGCCCACAGTTCGGCAGTGGCAGTCAGATTGCTGCCCACGGTCAAGGATCAGATGCTGCCCACAGTTCGGACAGGCAGTCAGATGCTGCCGCACGGTCAGGATCAGATGCTGCCCACCAGTTCGGCAGGCAGTAGATGCTGCCCACGGTCAGGATCAGATGCTGCCACACAGTTCGGCAGCAGTCAGATGCTGCCGCACGGTCAGGATTCAGATGCTGCCCACAGTTCGGCAGACAGTCAGATGCTGCCCGGTCAGGAGTCAGATGTGCCCACAGTTCGGCAGGCAGTCAGATGCTGCCCACGGTCAGGATAGATGCTGCCCACAGTTCGGCAGGCAGTCAGATGCTGCCACAGGTCAGGAATCAGATGCCTGCCCACAGTTTTCGGCAGGCAGTCAGATGCTGCCCACGGTCAGGATCAGATGCTGCCCACAGTTCGGCAGTCAGTCAGATGCTGCTCACGGCCAGGATCGTTTTCCTCCAGTAACAGCAAGGTCTGGCGGTTCAGCCACAAGACAGTATGTTTCACTCCTATTCCATCAGCGATGGATGCAATGGACCGTGCCGCTCTCACAAGCTAACAAATGAGAAACCAACAGAATGGAATGGAAACCAACTCAAAGGAAAGCCGGAATCGCCGTTTCGCTCACTTACTCCGCGCCTGCTGCATGGCCACTCAACTCACCAACCATTGGCATCCAGGGCAGATGACAAATTAACCCACCCGCGTAGACCAGCGACGCCGGTCTTTTTCGCTACCTTGTGTGGCATAATTGTGTGGAAATCAGTTGGCATTGACTATTGAGTAGTCTGGCAGAATGGCGTGCCGGAGCCCATCGTGGCGCGCCGGGGCCGATCGCGGCGCACTGTGGCGCGGTGAGATTGATGGCGGCGTCTTCTGAGGGCTTGAGAGAAGATGAAGACTCGTGGGAGGTCGCATCCGATTTCGCGGACCCCTGGGTGAGGACCATCGCTTCTCTACCCGGGAAGTTGAACCTGCCCCGCGATAATACCACGGGTTTGTCTTAGCACGTTGGATCACGAAATTCCGACCTTGGTTAGAGGAAAGAAGAGTGGGGAGCCATTCGGTGTTTCCTGCGCCGGAATCAGACGGACGCCTACCTAGAGAGCCCGGATAGCCCGATCCGTCCTGGCAATTCAGTCCATACTCCACGGTTGCTTGTGTCAGACGTCCCCTGAAACCCATGGCCAGTGTCTCCTTGAACACAACTTGCCTGCTACGACAACCTGCATGGCCAGAAATAACCAGAGCTTTGAATCTTCCATTTGTGAGTTGCATAGGACTTGAGCAACGACGTATTTCCACTGTAAACGATCGATTAATATACCCATAAAACCACGGGCAGCTTGCTGCACAAAATTATAACAGTACACATTCCATGCCCCGGTTCGCATAAATGTCTAAACAAAAAGGTCTGGTTCTAGCTACAAACGCCACATTCTCGTCCAATCGGTTCGACGTCGCTGTGTGAGCCCCTTCTTCAAATATTCGGGAAATGCCGGCTCCGGGGGCACCGGAGATACTCCGCCCGTGTGGCACGCGCTGCCGCAGTTCCACAGCCCGATTCGGCTGACAACCGGCTGATTGTCGTGTCGACCGGTACAAATCAAGGGGTGGCCGGCACCCGGAGCCCCCGCTGGTTCTGGCCGCTGATGGTTCTCCGATAATGCCCTCTGTCCGAGGAGCGTCGTGCGACGGGCGGAGGGCGCCGGAAGGCGAGCGGCGGGCGGCGAGCGGCGGACGGTAGGGGAGGGGAGGGCGGTGGGGGGAGGACGGCGGACGACGGAAGACGGCGGACGGCGGTCCACAGCAGGAGTTGCGGCATTCGCGGCTCGCGTGCGGCACATACCGTACCGCTGATAGTGAGCTGTCGCCGCTGATAACAAGAGCCTTATAGTCCCGCTTCAGAGCCGGACGCAGGCACTTGAAAAATCCTGAGCACTGAATGGGACAATGCGGTGTTTTGAGTTTTGGGCGCAAAATGTGGTTGTCAGACGTACCATGCTGACCGTTGTAGATGGCTAGGCCAGCAGGCAGCAGCACCACCCTGTTCTGCACCTGACAGTACCAATGTGTTCTACACCTGACAGTACCAGTGTGTTATGTACATGACAGTACCAGTGTGTTTTGCAACTGACAGTACCAGCTTGCTCTGCACCTGACAGAATCCAGTGTGTTCTGTATACATAAGGCCGTAAGGAACGGGGGGCCGCGGGGGCCATGGCCCCTCACTTTTTGTCAATTTTGTGGTGCTTAAATCTAACAAATTTTATTTTTGTTAAACCAAATTAAGAAGGCAAATAGATTCGCGAAGACATAAGGAGCTCAATATGCCATGATCCTGTGTAGGGGGACTGAGTTCCCCCTCAAGACGAGATCAAAAGTTTTGGTGGCCCCCCCTCACTTTTTTCGTTCACGTTCCTACGCTTCTGTCTGTATATACTGTATCCCGGCAGAAGGTTCTGTCCTGTTCTGCCCCTTGTACCCTTACTCCCTGCTCTGTTCTGTACTCAATACCCATGCAGTACCTATTGCACTGTATTTTGTACAGGTGCATGGCCGTCGGAGACGAGGGGATGGGAGGATTATGATTTCCCCGGAAATCTTCAGATTTTAACGTTAGACCTATTGGCGTTGCATGGAAAGAATCGACTTCAGAATGTCTCCATTCCCCAACTTTTGGAAAGTCCGGGTGGAAAGTCCGGGCGCCCTTGTCCGGGTGGTATCTGTCCGTGTCCTGTGCCCAAATTTTACGTCCCTGTGCCGGGGCAGTGCCTTACTTCTCAGTCCTATGCACAAAGTCGGCACTGGTGGATCCAGACTCTCTCCGTGGGGTCATCTTTTTGTGGCTAAAAGGTATCCCATTTTTTTCTCCTCGAATCTGGGTCGGTCAACTTATTCTGGTATTCTTACTTAAAAAATGCACTTTTTCGGGACTTAAATCACTTTTTTTCTGGATTTTTCAGGACTTTTTTTAGAATAAATCCAGAAAAAAATAAGAAAAAACACACACATCAAACACATACGTCATACATTGTACAAATGGCCATTACATGACTTCGTCAAATACTACAAGACAGAAAATGACTATATATAGTGGATAAGCCAAAAGGGAATAAAACTGCAAACATCAAACATCACATTCACACTCAGTCTCACAGCGTTGTCTGTCGAGATATTGTTTGAAATGTCATCAATGCTATCAATGTATCACGTTGATCAGCACATTTGTATCATTATTTTGCAAATATTCACCAAACAACCTGCAACTAGTCCATTGCAACTTTCAGCAGTTTCAATTAAGGCTTGAATAACACGCGTTGCTGTACTGTTCTGAGCTTTACATATTTATAAATGAAGATTATGCAGACCGTGCCACGACAAACTACTCTGTTGGTCAGTTCTGGGTTTTCAAATAAGGGTTCGTGTGGTGTGAAGCTCTTTAGTCTTTCGAGTTTCAAGAACGATAGGTAACGTGACACTGCCCAGAAAACTGACCGCAATATTTGAACTACACCGAATCCAAATGGGCATTGGTTTGTATACAATAAATAGTCTTTGAAATATCCAGGTTCAGGCAAGATCCCACTGGAACTTTGAAGATCTGGGATTCTGGAAGATCCAGCCGGAAATATTTTGAAAGGGCTGGAGAAAACCACTACAAAAGTGTATCCGAAAACCCAGGATTTCCAAGATTACGCACCAACTTTGCTAAAGCCTCCAAAATTCATAGGCTAACGCAATACAAATCATATATAGGATCAGCGAAATCACAAAAAGAGACGTTAAGACCCAGCAATAGCATATTGGACTACATTGCAACAAAGCTTCCGTCAGCGTTCTTACTTCTTATACCTACATTTAATAGGAATAGATAGTTTACCAAATTCAAATTTGACCAGAGTTCCAGTAACAGTCATTTTTATGGGTGTAAATTTTCGTTCCTATGCAACTGGAACAATGCAACAATAGGTAACGATGTATTTTGTCGCATTACGCTTTGAATTGAATCAATGTGTATCTTCTTACCAGATCTTTATCTTTCTTACGATATAATTTTGTTCGACGGTAATCTCTTTATATTTTATATTTTCACTAAAAACATTGCCTGCAGGTCATGCAAGTCTGTACTTGGTTTGATTTTAGTGCAGGCATAACAATCGTGTTCTAAGCACTTTATCTAGCTATTATTAGTCTATCCTATAATATAACCTGCCAGTACAATCCACGTTTCGCTGCTCAATTTCGCACCGTGTCAGTGCAATACTTCCTGGATACTAATCATCACCACTTTTGCAGAACGTCTCCGGCACCTGTGCTTATCTAGACGACGAATGTGTGCCAGCTCCGGTATTTTTCCGTAGCGACTGGCGGAAGGCCGAAGGTCGTGACGCTTTGTTTGCCAATCTATCGGAGCCGCGTCATGCCAGGCTCCTACCTATGAGACACAGCTCGTCTGAAGACCACGCCGTCCGTCCGTCCGTCCGTCCGGTGGTGTGAGTCACCTCCTCTACATACCGCCAGCTGACTGGCGGAGCTGACTGGCGGCGCGGCGCGGCGAAGAAGCGGCCGCTGTGAGTGCGGCACCGTGCCGTGTCGGCTTGTGTGAGGGTTCGGCTGGTCGGACGGATCCAACAAGGTGACACAAAGCCGGCTGGCTACCCCGTCTACCAACCGACGGACAACAGATGCATACAGCAACTGATTGGACCTGCAGACGGAACCGGTTGACATTGGTATCGGCCTCTGCAGCACTAGTCGCTGGCACTGGCCGCTGGATGCTGCC
>VOPJ01005532.1:0-32571 GCA_014673585.1 Semibalanus balanoides
GGCATCTGCTGTGGCTCCCTGGTCTGTATTACCAGCTTACCCGCGGCATCTGCAGTAGCTCCCTAGTCTGTATTATCAGCTTACCCGCGGCACCTGCAGTAGCTCCCTGGTCTGTATTACCAGCTTACCCGCGGCATCTGCAGTAGCTCCCTGGTCTGTATGTATTACCCGCGGCACCAGCTTACCCGAGGCATTTGCAGTAGCTCCCTGGTCTGTATGAGCTCCACTTTGTGCGGCCGGCCAGTGACCGGGTTGATACCAATCTTCCTGTCCCCACTTCCCCACAAGGTCCGAGATCCCACCATAGGCTCCTTGTCTTTGCACATCAGGCTAAAGTCTCGATTCCTCAGGTCTGCAATGGTCGGAATGCTTCTTTGAAGAAAACAGGGTATAATCCGGCTGGCATTGGGTTATAATGTCTTTGCTTTGAAGCAGCAGGCTTCTGATGTCATTTTTTATAAAAAATACGGTGTTTAACCTAGCAAAATTGAATGATTTCATATTGTTGCTTTTTTACCAATTGCACTTTCTGAAGAGATGCAATATGCTTTTGATATATTTTGGAAATGTATTTAACCTTTGTATAGGCACAAACTCAATCACATGCAACTGCATGTCGCTCAGGGACTTCAGAATCGTAAAATACTTTGGATTAGCTTTCAATAATAATCTTACTTACTGACAGGGATCAGTGTTTGCTCCACGTATGACATCTTCCAGCGGTTTTGCGGCATCTCTGTGGTGGGCACTGGTCGGAACAACCGCACTGTGCGCACCTCTGGATCGGTAGCGTGTGGGTCCATCCACACCTGGCCACCTTCCGACGATTTGACCAGGCTGAGGTAGCGCGACACCTCGCTAGATGTCACCAGCTCCAGACCGTCCCCGTCGCGGTACAGCACGATCAGACGCGGCGGCTTGGGGAGGACCGTGTCGCGCTCATGCCGGGCACGCATGGCCAGCGTCAGCCCGCTGGCTGGACGGGTGTCCCGGTCATCCACCTGTGGAGCAGTTGTAGGAACGACCGAGTATATGCTTCGATCCCAGAAAGGAATCTCAGGTCGAAGCATATTTAAGTGGAGAAACATCGTGAGGATTCTAAATCTCACTAGGTCACAGTGCATACCAGTGCACTTTGTAGTCACACAAGATCCTTCGAGGAAGTTCAAAACATATTTTCGATCCGGGAATCGCACATAAATCATCTCAAATGGAATAATGATATCAGACAGATACAAATAATATCTATTTTGCCAGGTGCCCTTGCCTCCCATGGCGGCACTGACCTTGACCAGACGACCGTTTCTGGTGGCCCTGAACACTCTTTTACGGCCGTCCACAGTTTCACAGACGGTCGCGCTGACTGTCGGCTTCTCTGGCTCTTTCTCAGCCTCTGAAGTCGGTTCCACCACCACCTCAGACCCTTTTTTCGGCGGCGGCGACGGCTCGGCCTTAGGTTTGGATTTGGACGGCGTGCGTTTGTTAGTCAGTTTGGAGTTGGACTGGCCTGGCGGGGCCGTGCTGGACGACTGCGGGCTGATCGGTGCCGGCGGGGGCGGGGGCGGGGGCGGGGGCGGCCGAGTCAGTGGGATGGTGTGTACGGTGGGGTGTTCTCCGGCGACGGCGGGCGCTGCGGAAAACACCACCGCCTCCGGGGCCACCTGAAGCACAGTGTTGTCCGTCTGACGTACCTTGTAAGAGCCGCAGCTGCGAGCCTCGATCACCGCCCCCTACCGAACAGACAGACATTCACCGAGCGTCAGACACGGTCACACGGCGTTACTCAGCGGTCACGGTCCTCAAAAGTCATATTACACGATAAACAAACAAGCAAATCGTTCATAAAAAGGAAATATAATTTATGCACCTTTGAGACTGTGTACTATAGTGACTAAATTTGGTATGTTCAACTGATCGTTGTCAGGTCGAAAATCGTCAACACACAGCTCCTGCCCCCACTGACCTGCGGCAGGTGGACCTCATAGACTGACCTGCGGCAGGTGGACCTCATAGACTGCCTGCAGCAGGGTGGACCTCATAAGACTGACCTGCCGCAGGTGGACCTCATTGACTGACCTGCGGCAGGCTGGACCTCATAGACTTAACCTTTTTGTGGCAGGGTGACCTCATTGAACTGACATGCAGCAGGTGGAATCTCATTAGACTGGACCTGACCGCAGGTGCGACCTCATTTGTCTGACCCTTGCGGCAGGATGGACCTCAGTAGACTGACCTGCGGCAGGTGGACCTCATTGACTGACATGCGGCAGGTGGACCTCATAGACTGACCTACAGCAGGTGGACCTCATATACTAACCATGCAGCAAGGTGGAACCTTCATAGACTGACCCGCGGCAGGTGGACCTCATTGACTAACCTGCAGCAGGTGGACCTCATTGACTGACCTGCCGCAGGTGGACCTCATTGACTAACCTGCAGTAGGTGTACCTCATTGACTGACCTGCGGCAGTTGGACCTCATAGACTGACCTGCGGCAGGTGGACCTCATTGACTGACCTGCAGCAGGTGGACCTCATTGACTGACCTGCCGCAGGTGGACCTCATTGACTGACCTGTGGCAGGTGGACCTCATAGACTGACCTGCGGCAGGTGGACCTCATTGACTGACCTGTGGCAGGTGGACCTCATAGACTGACCTGCAGCAGGTGGACCTCATTGACTGACCTGCAGCAGGTGGACCTCATTGACTGACCTGTGGCAGGTGGACCTCGCAGACCCCGGTGAGCTGGCGCATCACCACGCGGCAATAGTCCGGATGCTCCGTCTGCACGTCCCAGTCGTTGGTGGCCGCGTCATTGATCAGCACCCGCATACCCAGCACCCAGCTGGCGTGGTCCGAGACGATCCAACCGGCGTCGTTCACGATGTAGTCGGTGCAGACGGGCACCTGCTCCAAGTCCAACGGCTTCTCCGGGGATGGTACGCTCAGTGTCAGTCGCGTGCCGTCCGCGTGCTGGATGGAGGATGTGCCACCAGGACGGAGCACTGCGCTGACCCCGTCCTGGCGCACCACGTACATCTGCAGCGGAACGGAAATGCCGTCAATACAGCTGTAGTGGAGCAGGAGGAACGTTCAGCGCTACTGTAGTCTGTAATGAAGGATGGCATTTCGGAGCGATTCCCTGGGATATTATATTAGTATGTCACTCGGAAGACTGATGTCACTGAAGTCATGTGATCACAGTGACCGTGACTGAGGCTGACCTCCGGCCTGATGACGTGACTCGTTGACGTGACTGTGACTGACCTCCTTGGTGACTGGGTCGGTGGCGATCTTGGTGGGGTGTCTGCGCAACTTAGTAGCTTTCGATGGCGATAAGCCCGGTGCCAGCGTCTGTTGCTCACCGTTGGCCTTCACTTGTGAGACGGGAACTAGATGGTAACTGGCAGGGAGAGCAGCAGGGTTGGAGCCGGCTGAGTCTGATGAGGATGACCTGTAGGTTTAAATAAGGAGACATGAGAGTGAAATTGCAGTTACCACCTGTTCATGCATTGCAGCAAACACGCATGATTAATCCACTGTATGTAGTCATTGTTTATTTATTGGCATATAGAGGACATTCACGGTGGGCTCGTGTGGCTTAACAACATTATTCATATTTTTGTTTTATCATGCCAAGTGCTTGACGCAACAGCTCAAGCGTCAGACAGCAAAACCAAATTTTTCCGGTGCCCAGAAAAACGCTTTCAGACACGTGGACGGTTCAATGTTGAAAGCGAAAGGACGCCCAGACCTTTGGTGTATGCACAACAAGATCATAACTATCCTGTTCCAAAGCGTGTTTTCAGAGGGACAGACGCCACGCTGCAGCCGGCAAGATCAGGTTCCAATGGGTCTTATATCCAGTGCCCTTACGTTGGGCGCCATTTGTAGCGTCCTTCGCTGGTGGGAGTTAAGCTTTCTGAACACGACGATCGGTCATCCACTTATCTTAGATACCATTTCACTTACTGACCACATCAACAGCAAAGTCAACTCCGACCGGCAATCAAGCTACAGTAGCAGCGACTTTCCCATTTGATATGACGAATGGTCAGGTGCCGTATCCCACACAATGTAGCAGCTGGCCAATAGAACATAAGCGATCAAGCTAAACTCACTGCTTTGTCAGCCTTGTATTTGCTGCTGGTTTGCGGCGGCG
Organism: Semibalanus balanoides; assembly: GCA_014673585.1. NCBI lineage: Eukaryota > Metazoa > Arthropoda > Thecostraca > Balanomorpha > Balanidae > Semibalanus > Semibalanus balanoides. Next base: position 4,164 of record VOPJ01005532.1, read on the forward strand.
GCGGCGGCGGCGGCGTCTCCTGCACCCACTTGCAGCGTAGGATGGACCCGTCCGGTCCGAGCAGATCCGCACCTTCCTGCTCGCCATCTTCCAGACGGCAGAGCAGGCCCTCGCCGACATACAACCGCACCCCGCGCCTGCCGTTCCTTTTCGTCCAGGTAGTATTGTCGGACTAGCACGCGCGGCTCGGGGCCACTGCCTTGCGGGTCCGGCTCCAGCTCCACCACCAGACCACTCGGGCACGAGACGCGCAGGGTGTGTAGCACCTGTGGCTCCGCAGCTATCCAACATACACAAGATCAGCTGGTTAGACCACTCGGACACGAGACACTTGAACGCTATTCCTGGAGGGATGAAAAGTATGACCGAATCTGTCGGGGGGGCGGGCTTATTCGGCCCCCTTTCAATGATCTCGGCTGCCATAGAGGCTTAAAACATGAAACTTGCGTATGTGGCTTAGGGGTCGGGACAATGAACTCTACTTTGTCAAGTTTAGTGATCTTGGTTACTTTATCTTCAAGGTAAATTGACGTCATCAAAAGTCATATTGTCAAAACATGAATTTTCAGGAAACCTTACCATTTAAAAAAATGTATTGCCGCCACTGTTGAGCAAGGAATGGGGGGAATTTGCCCCTCCCCTGGATCCGCCAGTGCAGATATCGTGTATCACCTGTTGCTGGTCCTTGCTCCAGCTCAGGCTCATCCACGGTCGTGATGATCGGCTTGGCAGGACCTCGTGCTTCCGCCACCCGCGACCTGTGCTTATCCAGGGGCTTCTTCTTGCCTTCCGAACGAGGGGGACGGAAACTAGTGGTAACTGGACAGTGGACATCAGTACGGTAGCGGGTAGGCCCGCTAAACGGATTTTAGGTTCTAAAGAGTGGTAAAAGGAATATATAATAAAAAGTATACGCTGGGTCTTGGCCAACTTTTTGCCATCGGCATGCACAATCACCAGCGCCACAATACTATTCAGAGAAAAACTTAATGCAAGCTGTGCCCAATGACAACATTACACCACCACTGCCTGAGAGCCTGCCAATCTTCTCGCCCATGGCAAGTCCGTCTGTAGACGGCGACAATGTACGCCGACCTACCTTCCTTTTCCTTCTTGTTCTCCTTCTTGTCTTTTCCGGTAGGGGTCGGAGAGCGGCGTGATCGGACCGTGGGCGAATTGTGTCGTGTGGGCGCCAGTGGGGCTAAGGTAATAGGACTCGGCGGGCGGATCGGTGCCGGCGGCTCGGGCATCAGAAGCCGCGTCAACAGGTGCATCACACCGCCGCCCAGCAGGTGGACCACCAAGTCTTCACCCTGTATACAGGTCCGGAGGCACTCAGTTCAGTCGGCAGTACACCGTAGTACAGCATCGCCTGCCACAAACATAAGCAAGCACACACGCACACATACACACACTCACACACGCACACGTAAACGCAGACATGTATATGCACGCAAAAATGCATTCGCACGTATGCATGGGAAGACGTGTCAAAAGGGCTTCCGATCTATGGACTTATCACTATGCCAGATGCTACTTAGAGCTAACATTTCTGTGATTTAATAGAAATGAAATGAAACTTAGTAACTTGACGAGAGACACTGTTGCCACACGCAGTCAACGATTGATATCCGAAAGAACAGTCTGACCTCTGGTTTAGGGTGCACATGAAGAGCTGTGCCGCCGTGGGTGACGGACACGGAGAGGTAGCGAGGCCCCCGCACGTGTTCCTTGGTCTCCACAGTCAGATAGGAGCCGTTGTCAAAGTACTGTCGACACTGTCCTCCCGAGACATGAGCCAGCTTTCCACTCAGATCAAAACCACGGAACTGAAATGGATGTCCAGCTATAAGAAAACGAAATCAGTGTTCATGGCTTAAGAGCACGTTCATCTGTGTTGAAGAAATTGCGAGAAATCCAAATAGGTGTTCTCAAATATGGAGCGGTTGTAACGTACCGGCTGCAATGGTGGATGGGGACCCAGCAGATCAGCATTTGAGCGCTTCAGTTGTAGCTGCTCTTTCTCCTTTGGTGATTCTGAGATCACATTGTTTTCCTTTTTGTTCTCAAGCTTCTTTTCTCCCTTGCTTTCAGTTTGCTTCTTTTTGCTATCATCCATCTTCTTTCGTGGCTGATGCTTCTCCTGAAGTCGCGTACATTATAATTAGTTGCAAAGGTCATGTACGACAGCGTGTCGCTTGAAGCCAGAGATTTGTGATGTACCACTGGCAAAAGTATCCAATGTGAACGGTAGACCGCTTGAATCCCTAACTTTCGACGATAATTTGTGAATGCATCATCTGGCGTGAGCAAATTTTGTGCAATGGCCGTTTCAAGCCCTGCGGAGTGTTTATTTTAAGGTTGGTAAGTGTGAAGCGAATATTTAGGACACTCTCCATTTGCACTTTACACCTGCAATTGACTATATTTTTAACAAAATGTTAGAAGCACGTATGTGCAAGGAAAGAGACTTGAGAGAAGAGCAAGGGAGCATGAAAGAACACGACATTATTTGGCTTAAAATCACGATGAGTCTTCCGAAGTTAGTGAAGCAAATGGACAAGACATGCATTGTTAAGAATGCCACTTTTTCTATAAACTCATCTTTCAAAACAAGTGTAGGTTCTCTAAATCACTTCGCAGTCAAATCAAATCACATAAATTGCTGTTTCAAACCGACTCTGCATGTTTTTGTGAATGCAATATCAAGCTTTAAATGTAATGAAATTGGTTTAACTTAGGGTATTCGGACCATTATATATCAATTAGACAGCAAACGTACCGTAACACTGTCTGACTTTGCATCGTCCTTCTGGCTTGCTCCTTCAGTTTTCTTTTGAGATGATTGCCTCTCTCCCTTTATAGACAGAGGATTTATGAACTCCTCATCAGGAACCTCCTCCTGCAAGCAAGCATGGCATAATTGTCTAAACACATTATTGACACTACCGCTGCCACTTATGGCAGATTGCCTCTGGACCGGGAATAGTGATCAGACAAGGGAGGCAAACCGACTTTACCGACTAAAGACAAACCGACAATGTAGGCAACTACTTAGGCAACTATGCGCATTCTTTCAACAACAACAAAAAATCACGCTTACGGAACAACCCCGCGTATTGACTCAGCTATTCCCGGCTGCGACCTTGACGTTACTACAATTTTGCAGTCATCTTGCGTTCAACACCATATCAAAATCTAGACAGTAGCAAAATCTGATATTGTCACAGACAGGTTAATTTGCATCTGCACATAGGTGTCGTTTTCTATAGACCTGGTAGCGCCAAAGCCCTACCAATAATGCCACATTTGAACATTATAGGCCTGTGGCGTTGCATGGTAAGAATGGCTTTACAATATTTAAAGTTAGCAAAGGAGCTTTATCAATTATTTTCAGAAGACATCGCCCCTGCATCTGCATATATATATCATCTACACATCACCGTAATGCACATTGCACATTGCACATGTATAGCTCCCACCTTCATTTTCGGCGGCAGAGGTATGGGTTTGAGGCGCTCAAGCTCCTTATGTCTCTTGGTCTCTTCTCTATCCTGGTGTTCTGCCTTCTTCATCCTCTCTGTTTCCTGCTGGAACCACTCTGCCACGCCAGGTATACGGCAGCTGTACTCTGTCACACAAATACATCCTGTTTGTCTCCTCTTAGTAGGTACACAATACGGAAATTCTTAGTAGGTACTCTTGGAACCACTCTGCCACGACTGGCACCACAAACACGCGTACTGTCAGTCTTCTGTTGGAATCACTTAATCTGAGGATTATTTCGCTTGGGACTATTATTCTACCGTGACAACTACGAACCACCGGCTGCTTTACAGCCAACCCATACCTAACACCAAGCATTGCAGACACCGCTCACCGAGAAAATCTCTGCATCCGACGGTGGTGTGTTGACGGAAGCACCATTTCCGGTCCATGAAGCCGTTGTAAACCCGCGGGTGGCCATACACCATGTACAGCCCGTCATCACCTTCGAAGTGGCTGGCCGCCAGCAGATCACAGCTGCACTCAGCATCGTACAGTGTCTGCGGACAAATGAAATCTCCGGCTATCAAGATTGTGAGTCATCAACATATTTCAAAGGGACTTCTGAGCATTGCTCTTCGTCTAATAACCAGGGGTTTCTAAATTTACTAAGTTGAAAGGATAAGGAAGCGTCAAAGGGTTCCGATGATAAACAGATAAAATGTTTTGAAGAAATTGTTCATTCATAAGCTGTTGTCTTTCGTTTCCTCATTTTATAATGTAATACAAAGTTAGTTCTCACTTGTGCCATGGAGAGCTGGTCGAGCGGCTCCACCCAGCAGTGCTCAGTGAACTGGGACCGTACTCCAGACATCTCCTCGTCGGTAGTGAGCTGTCGCAGCTCGTCGCACTCCGCCACGTGGCCGCACTCGGGCTGCAGAAGCTCGACGTCCGCTGTCACGTGCGGCGCCGGCAGACTCGGGTGACGGTATTGGCGCAGCAGCGGCGAGGCGCCATCGGTCGAAAGACGCGGGTGGAGCGACTCGAACATCAGCAGTCGCATCAGGTACTCCATGTCTGTAATGGTGACAATGGCACACGGGCAGTGTCGGCCACATGAGATAATGTATTCATTCATTCATTTAATATCGCCCCTGTAGCATTAGCGATGCAATACAAACGCCAGCAGTTAAAAATGGTTTGGCTGCGACTTTTGCTGTCCGGATAATATCAACTTCATCCTTCAGCAGGCGCCAGGCCATATACATACAGTCATACATAGCTATATATACCATGACTTACTTTCATGCGAGGTGACTACCGCTGACAGCTCTGAGAGCAGTTCCTGTTTGGCGGCGTGGTTTTTCAGGAAACTGCCGTCAGGTGGCTCTGCTGTGGCCTGCAGCTGCAGCAGGTGGAAGTTGTGGCGCAGCACGTGATCCAGCTGGTGAATCACCGTCCGATCTGGAAGATGGTTCACATTCACTGGTCGTGTAGGTACTTCCGAATTGCTCAGCTCTATTCATTTGCCATGACTAATTAAATGTTTAAGTTGAACTTTGGGCTGCTGTGACGCTCGGAGAACTACAACTTTTTACGGTCAATTTAGGCGGTAGTGCACATTTTTCAGCGATAGTGTATTCGATTTCAACAAGACAGTATAGTGCACGGTAATGCACATATTTGCACCTTATTTCGTCATTGAAACACATATATTTTCGGCATGGTACACCTTTCTTAATGCAAATCGCACTGCTTCAACTGAATGTGGCCATAGGTGCAGTCATATCGTCAGGCATTACTGGAACTTAGACACTAGTTTTAACACTTTGACACATTTCATTAAAAACAGGAATATCATCTGTTCATATTTCGAACGGGACATATCGATTCATATATCCGAAATGAGACTCGGCAGGAAGCATTCAATATCTCTAACATTATGCTTGCGTTGCAATTATTGCCCGTCAACGAAACTGAATGACGCTTGCCCCAAGTCAACTAAAACTTTGCCTATCTCTAATAAACGCTAGTCAGCTCCATTGCATTATATCTGAAACCAGTGACCAGTTGTTTGACACGGTGCACTGCAGATTTGCAATTGCCCTTTGCCGCGGGAGTGTGTTACGCCGATGTGAGAGTGCATATATGTTCAAACAGTATGTCTGCTGTCGGTTTAAATGAGATATGCCGAATTGAGCTGAACAGATGCCGCCTCGCATTGAGAAAAGGTGTATACCAAACAGTATGTCATGCTGTCGTTTTAAATGGGAAATGCCGAATTGAACTGAACAGATGTCGCCTCGCATTAAGAAAAGGTGTAGTGCATTCAAATTCGGCGGGCGATCACGCAACTTATAAGCACTACCGCCGAAATCGAACGCGCTCGTTTCAAATATGACCGCACTAATCCAAATATCATGCACTGCTTCCAAATGTGAGCGCATTATGCCATATTGTCAAAATTGACTGCACTCTTACTGAAATACGTGCAATTTTTACCCCAAATAGACCGTTAAAAAGGTGTGTACGTAGATAAGAAGATGCACTGGCATAGATGCACAAAATAGGCCTTAACTTAAATCTCTGTTTCTTGTCATCGGCATGCCATTTATCTACATTCACTGGCTCACCGGCTTCCCACCGGTTATCACCAGCTCTCACCAGTTCTCTCAGCTCACCGGTTCGATTATAGAACTGCGCGTTGATGCGGTCGCAGTGATAGACGAGCACGGGCGCCGCCTCTGTGAGGGACTGGGTGACGGCGAACCGTCGCCGCAGCCACGGCCCGGGCACGTGCACATCATCATCCTCCAGGGTGTCGCTGCTCTCTTCCTTCCGCAGCTGCGACTCGAGCAGATCGCTGCCGTTCAGCAGACCTTGGCTGATGGACGGCAGCATCAGCTGTGGCAGCGGCAGGCTGCGTGCACGCTGCTCGTTCCACCCGGCGTGCGGCGCCGAAGACATGGGTAGCTCCGACTGTCGGCGACTGGAGCCGGTCCGCGGTCCGCTCGGCCCAGCCTGCCCAAGCTTCAGCGCCGCCAGCGGACGCGGCGCGTCTCCCAGGCCCGGGAACGCGCTGCCACGGCGCTGGTGGGGCGCGCTGGAGTTGGAGCTCTTCAGGGAGCTGCGGCGCCGCTGCTGGCCAGGGCCGGATGACTGAAGCGAGCCGCGACGTTCCGCGGGTGGCGGCGGCACGTCTGAAACCTCCGGCTTCTGGATGGTTACTCCGGAACTGCGTTGGGTCTCAGANTCGGGAATAGCCCCTCTCGAGCCCCCCCCCCCCTGGGCGAAATCCTGGGCACGTGCTTGGTAGAGACCCTTTTGAGGCGCCGACCACGGACGAAATCCTGGCTACTTTCAACGCTTGGAAATGGGCCCTCTCGAGGCGCCCCCGGGCGAAATCCTGACTATGTGCATGTTACAGACCCTTTTGAGGCGCCCCCAGGACGAAATCCTGGCTACGTACCTGTTAAATGGGCCTCTTTGAGGGTCCTGAGGTCCTGGTCCATTCCATCTCATCAAAGATGATTTTTTTCATTCAAAATCACAAAAATAAAACAATAATAATACAAAATTACAAAATAAAGTGGACGAAATCCCCCGCCGTTTAGAGTTTTTCATATCCCGCTCCTTTTTTTGGGGGGGGCCTTTCAACGCCGGGAAGGTCCCCTTTTGAGGCGCCCCCCCCCCCCCCTTGACGAAAATACCTGGCTACCGTGCCTGCACACACCATACACACACACACACACACACACACACACACACACACACACCACACCACACCACACACACACACATATATATATATATATATATATATATATATATATATATATATATATATATAAATATTATATATATATATTATCTACATAATAAAAGGACAAATGGAAAACCGTTTGACCGTTATGGAATCGAAAACCCTTGGTTATGAAAACACAAACCCATACCAATTTCTGAATCAGCATAATAACAGGAAAGGTTTTGGATCAAAAAAAAACGCAAAATATTTGTTACCATGACCTATCTGAGGTCACCAAATGACCTTGACCTGAGGTCAAATTTTGAAAGTGGACGTTACCAGATCACCATGCATATGTTTCAAAGCGTCTAGACGATACAAAACACGATGGTGTTAAAATAATCGCTCTATCATTNCGAGCTCGCCCGCTCCCTCCCTCCCACCGACCATTCACCATAGTGACCCTCCGGCGGTCCGGCCCACGTCATATATATATTTACGTCAGATGGTCGTGCGTTTTCATAAATATATACGCTTCATAAACGTATCTCGCCGTGTCACTGTGGCGGTTAGAATGGACTGACTGAGCGACCCAAGGTGTGACGCGGCACAGCCTACCACTCCAGTGTTCGTCAGGCGCCTTACACTGCAGCCAGCCAGGGGTATCGATACTTCTGCCGGCAACTGTACAATGTACAATGTATCACAGATCACAGAGTATCAATAGGCATGTGAGTGAGGTGGTGTGTACTTTGTTTGCAGAAGTACGCGGTGCAGAAGCTGCTGCTCTATTACGACACAGAGGACCAGTGGCCGGCCATATATAATACAAACAAGGTACCGGCATTCACGCTATTAGCCCCCCCCCCCTCACAGCGACGGGAAAACGGAGGGTTGGGAGTGCTTTGTTCTGTAACTGAAATAAGCTTATGACAGTTGAGCATTTTTTTTTCTCCGACTCATTACCTAGCTGTATTTGTCTATCTGTTGTCTGTCTGTGGTGGATTCGCTCAATACGATCAGGATACACTGTATAGTGCATAACAAATACATCGCCATCAATACAATATTAACAAATGCGTTTTCACGCAAATATAAATTTGTGTTAATTATTTGTACACATACATACACATTGGGGGACGAGTCCCCCGCCAATTCCGACGCCAATGGAATTCAGCTCTTCCTCTCCAGACATGTGACGCGTGATCTGTTCCTCTCCAGACATGTGACGAGTGGTATGTTCCTCTCCAGAACATGTAACGCGTTGATCGTGTTTCCTCTCAGACATGTGACGAGGTGGTCCGTTTCTCTCCAACATGTGGAATGCGTGATCTGTTACCTCTCCAGACATGTGAACGAGTGGTATGTTCTCTCCAGACATGTGACGAGTCGTTCGTTCCTCTCCAGACATGTGACGCGTGATCTGTTCCTCTCCAGACATGTGACGAGTGGTTCGTTCCCTCCAGACATGTGACGGCACGTGATCTGTTCCTCTCCAGACATGTGAACGATGGTATGTTCTGCTCAGACATGTGACCGAGTGGTTCGTTTCCTCTCCAGTCATGTGACGCGTGATCTGCTTCCTCTCCAGACTGTGACGAGTGGTAATGGTTCTCTCCAGACATGTGGACGCGTGAATCTGTTCCCTCTCCAGACATGTGCGAAGTGGTTTCGTTCCTCTCCAGACCTGTGACGAGTGGTTTCGTTCCGTCTCCAGACATGTGACGCGTGATCTGTTCCTCTCCAAGACATGTGACGAGTGGTTCGTTCCTCTCCAGACATGTGACGCGTGAATCTGTTCCTCTACCAGACAATGTGACGAGTGGTTCGTTCTCTCAACATGTGAGCGTGATCTGTTCCTCTCCAAGACATGTGACGAGTGGTTCGTTCTCTCCAGCACATGTGATCGCGGTGATCTGTTCCTCTCCAGACATGTTGACGAGTGGTATGTTTCCTCTCCAGACATGTGAACGTAGTGGTTCGTTTCCTCTCCAACCGACATGGTGAACCGCGTGATCTGTTCCTCTCAGACATGTGGACATGTTCGTTCTCTCCAGACATGTAGAAGCGTGGATCTGTTCCTCTCCAGACATGTGACGAGTGGTATGTTCCTCTCCAGACATGTGACGAGTGGTTCGTTCCTCTCCAGTCATGTGACGCGTGATCTGTTCCTCTCCAGACATGTGACGAGTGGTATGTTCCTCTCCAGACATGTGACGCGTGGATCGTGTTCATCTCAGACATGTGACGATGGTTAGTTCCTCTCCAGACATGTGACGAGTGGTTCGTTCTCTCCAGACCTGTGACGCGTGATCTGTTTCCTCCTCCAGAGCATGTGAAACGAGTGGTCCCGTTTCTCTCCAGAAGCATGTGCGTTCCTCTCAGACATGTGACGGTGGTATGTTCCTCCCCAGACATGTGACGCGTGTCTGTTTCCTCTCCAGACATGGACGAGTGGTTCGTTCCTCGTCCAGACATGTGACGAGTGGTTCGTTCCTCTCCAGATGTGACGCGTGATCTGTTCTCTCCAGAATGTGACGAGTGGTTCGTTTCCTCTCCATGACATGTGACGCTGAATCTGTTCCTCTCCTCAGACATGTGACGCGTGATCTGTTCCTCTCCAGACATGTGACGAGTGGTCCGTTTCTCTCCAGACATGTGACGCCTCCTCCGTTCCTCTCCAGACATGCGATGAGAAGCTGTCGGTGCTGAGCGACCCGTCGCGACACCAGTTCATCAACCTGAGCTCCCAGCTGAGCACGCTCAGCGGCTGTGAGATCCGGCGCAGGCCTGGCCGGGAGCCGACCTACTTCTGCGTCGGAAACCGCACCTTCATCTCGGCCAGAGAGCGCTGGTGGTTCATCGCCATCAGCAACTGCCAGTCAGAGAAGGTGTGTTTGCTGACGGTGGTGATGGTGGTGACGGTGGTGACGGTGGTGACGGTGGTGACGGTGGTGACGGTGGTGGTGACGGTGGTGGTGACGGTGGTGGTGACGGTGGTGGTGACGGTGGTGGTGACGGTGGTGACGGTGGTGACGGTGGTGACGGTGGTGGTGACGGTGGTGACGGTGGTGACGGTGGTGACGGTGGTGACGGTGGTGACGGTGGTGACGGTGGTGACGGTGACGGTTCTGCTAGAATAATGTTAATATTGAGCCACAGGTTCAGGGGATACTGATGGTGATGATGGTTGTGGAATGTGGATGCTCAGGCGAGAACGGGGTAAGATAAACAAGCTTTACATTTTTGCCTGATACGCTTACATTGCAGCCAAACTGAACTATTTCTCCTGTCAGACTGAAGGTCTAATCCTTTTTTGCTACAAAATGACAACGAAAGTTTGATTTCACTTGGAGAAGTTAAGACTGCATTGACGGTGAATTGACAGTAGTGCGCTTGACACAACTTGCCCCAGTAACGTGGTTAGGTGACCTGGCCTACGGGGTAGTTAAGCAAAACGTAAAACAGATTATTAGTATCATTCTGATGCTCAAATGGCTATCCCCAAAAAATGGACTTTGCATTATTTTTGCAGTCTGTCCCAAATACCTATATTATTATATACTTCCCATCAGCTGAGGACCAAAGCTTCTTCGATCTAAATTGCTAGCGAAACGATCGAGCGTATGTGAGGGAGGGGGCAGTCACACCCCGCGGTACTTTATCAATATGTATACAGGGCTAATATTGTTGTCCCCGTATATTTGCACAGTGCGGCAAAGCAGTATTACAGCAATGCAAACAAGTACAACAGCAGTACAAAGCAGCCGTACCCCGACATGACTACAACGACGCCCGTGCGCCGTCCACCGTCGCCCGAGCCGGGCGGTCGCGCGGGATAGGGCGCACCTGCCGCCCAACTGACACCGTGCGCGGCGCTAGAATATGACCTGTATGTACATTGTACAGTGTAGACTGTAGACCATATGTTCTGTCCACTTCATCGACACCACCTCTGTCCCTATCTCTGTCTGTCGGTGCTGCATGCAGTGGAATCCAATGCAATTACTATAGCCCTCCCCGCCGGTATCAGGAGCGAGGGCATACCTACTCTAAATTCTGCCGGCCAATAAGAATTGCGCGATCGGGTGGTGAGGTCAGGATCAGCGCAACAGGCTCTGCTTAGCGTGGGTCCTGACCTCGGAAAGCCATGTAATACAAAACATTCGGACTAAATTTATAAAAAATAATACCATGGATGAAAAATGAAAGTGAAATAATCACTGTTGACTAGTTAGTATTATAATAGCGGGAAATATACCTATCAAAAGATAACTTGCCTCCCCAATTGGATCCTGGATATTCCTATAATGAAGTACAACATGCAAAACAGAATTATATATGAGCAGTAACTTAATGATATTGCTTGGTAGCAACTTGTCTGCGGTTAATACTTTATATATATATGGACTCCCTTTTTCACTAGCCTGGCACCACCAATGGCAAAAATGTCTTTAAACTGTTTTTCTGATGTCCAAATAACGAACCATAGCATTTATATAAAAACATAAAAAACGGTTTGATTACGCATTTACCGCACCCCATATCTAGTAGTGACCTGCACACGCCTATGATTTTTAATTTTTCAAAATTAATCATCAAATATTAATCTCCAATTCAATAACTATCGATCCCTGTTAGTTGCGTTGAAATCAATTAAGAAACATGGCACCTGTGTTGAATCAAAAATATCTCAAAATTTTGGGGTTCCCCTTTGCCCCTCTATAAAAGATTTTTGATCTGCGTTTTTGTAGAAATTAAGACCGCAATAGGGGAAATCGAACACCATTAGATTTTTGAAAATCGGACGGGTAGATCTCGAGATCTTAAGGGGGGCTGAAAACAAACCCCTTCTGCCACTAATAGGGGTAGGCAGGAGCCTGCCACTAATACGGTTAAAGCAGCTTAAACACCAGACTATCTTCATTTGCCTTCAATTCATCAATTGAAACATTACATTTTTGGCGGCTCAAGACAACAAAAGCGTCAGGCATGCATTGTGAACTGCTGGCGCCGGTCGCACTCGCCCCCTCCCAGTGGCCGAATTTTAGCTCGACTGGGGGGGGGGGGCTGGACCTGTGACTGGGTGGTTTGGCCCCCCTACTTAACATATTAGACGAGTCCCTGACAAATAACTCATGTGATCATGTAATTATGTGCGTACTCCTTGATCATCATCTGATCTTGGCTTGCTATACCTTTTTAAACAGCTCTATGTCTACGCTACAACCAGGGCTGGTAAAAACGGTTTCGGTGGCCCCCGACCAAATCTGGCCGAAACAAAGTGACCTTAGCATTGTAGCTGAAGCAGATCACATTTTCACATATTCCCAGCAAACAGTATAAAATCCCTACCTATCAAAGAACGTTTTCACAACAAAAATCACGTTAACTAAAGTTGTCCTCACTCGCCATCACATTTTTTTTTTTTTTTTAAATAAATTTAGTCCGAATGCTTTGTAGGGATGGCTTTCCGAGGTCAGAACCCTCGCTAAGCAGAGCCTTGTTGCGCTGGTCCTGACCTCACCTACCCGATCGTACAATTCCTGTTGGCCGGCAGATTTAGAGACGAGAGTTTTTAACGTGCCACAATACTGGACACGGTCCCGCCCCGCTCCGCTGACGTCACCTGGCCTTGAGTGGCGACCGCTCCCACCGGCCGCAGGCCATCCCAGTCAGGAGCAAAAGCGAGCGCCGAAGCGACTCGAACCCCGGCTGCCACTACTGAGATAGGTCAGAAGACCAGCGCTCTACCACTGAGCTACAGGGGCGGACTTTGGTCTTGAAAGGCCGAAATAGTTTGAATGGCCTTTTCGGCCCGGAGCAAACTTGAAGGAGTATTTTCTGGCGCCCATTTTATGTATCGTGTGGAACTTTTTACCAGCCCTCGCTTAAAAAATGAAATTGCATCTTTCTAAGTCTGCTTTTGAGGGTTGAAGACATAAAATACAAATAAGAAACTGAAGCTAATTCATATACCGCCCCTGTAATTCTTATACCGCCCCTGTAGCTCAGTCGGGAGAGCGCTATCCCGGTAGTGGCAGCCCGGGTTCGAGTCGCTTCGGCGCTCGCTATTTGCTCCTGACTGGGATGGCCTGCGGCCCGGTGGCAGGCGGTCGCACTGAAGGTCAGGTGACGTCAGTGAAGTGGGGCGGACCGTGTCCAGGTTTTGTCGGCACGTACAACTTTCGTCTAAATTCTGCCGACCAACAGGAATTGTACGATCGGGTGGTGGGGTCAGGGCCTACACGCAACAAGCTTTGCTTAGCGCGGGTCCTGACTTCGGAAATCCATCAATGCAAAACATTCGGATAAAATTTATAAAAAATATTAAAGTTAGTGGTTAGCGGTTAGCGTTAGCTTTCGCCATTTTTTAGTGGTTTAGCGGTGTAGCGTTAGCAGAAATTATTATTTTAAGTAGCAGATTAGTGGTTAGCGAAGCTAACTTTTCGGTTAGCGATGCCCACCACTGCAAACATAGTACATCATATTACATACATAACCAATAAAGGGGTGGCTCAACTTACCCCTATACCTACTCAACTTGCCCCATTCTCCCCTAGTAACGGTGAAAATAAATAAAGGAAGTTCCCATATAGATCCCATGTAGGTGTCAACACATTAAAAACAGCGGTTTTCAGATTCAATGGTATGGTTACTCCTTTTTGATGAACAAAATGACGAGTTACGTCATCCTCCATTGCGTAGACCGCTGTTCCCGGCTTTAAGCTATGCGGTACAGCATAACTTCAGGCGTTTGCTACTAGTGCCATCTAGGGGCAGAAATATAGGCAGCCATTTGTGTAGTAGCTCAGTCACAGCGATATCATCAGCGTATAACAACACTTAAAGGAAATAGTTTACCTTCAACATGGGTTTTAAACTGATATAGCAGTTTTGTAGCCCGTGTTGAAAACCTCTAACTGCAAGTTTTCTGGGCTGAAAGGGCTCTCCAGCCGAATAAATTTGACTTTTTGTCGAAGGACTGTGGGCCATAAATAAAGAATGTCAAGAATATGGGCCTCACGCACCTGGGCAGAGGCTATACAGTAATCTTACGCGACTACTTTCGGATATCTGATTAGCGGAGCCACGTTTGACGTTGCGGAGAGTACGAATATAGTTTTGATAAAATTAATAATGTACGTCGTTCTGTCCTAAATCGGCGCAATGTATGGCTATTTTTGACATTATGAAAAGAAGTTGTATTTCAAAATATAGCTAAATCTTGTTTGACAAAAAATCAAATGTGAACTATTCCCTTTAAACCATGGATGATTGACCATGACTTAAACTATAACACAAAACACATAGCTGAACATCATTAAAGGGAATAGTTCACCTTGAAAAAAAAAACGAGAAAGAGCTCAGAAATGATGAAGAGAAGCAAGAATAAGTATCATAATACAGTAAGTCAAAGAAACCTATATTCTACGCGGAAAAGCCAATTAAAATGTCATAATTTGGTGATAATTCATATTTTTTCCTCACGGTTAATTCGAAATCATCTGGCTGAGGACAGCACGCAACGTCATCGATTTAGTGAGGATCGTGTGTATACATGGTGGTACTTGCCCAAGTACTGTTGAAGATGCTGGAAAGTATAACGCTTTGAAAACCATCACAGTACTTGCTTTAAGAGGTATTCGTCACTATATATTTCACTATGAAAGTTAGTGTCCGCCATCGTCGCTCCTGTCCGTGCTCTGGGCGTCCGCTGGATTATTTGTCAACAAGGTCATGCACGGGTCTACACGCACTGGCGTACCGGTCTCGCGCGTCAGGTTCCTACCCACTCAGCGGGCGACTGCGCCGCGGCGCCAATCAAAACGAAGAAACCAAGAGCGAGGAAAAAAGGAGCGGCACGCGCGTACTGGTATGAGGTGGGGTTCGGTGAGTGCGGGAGGGGGACAGATCAACCATTTGTACGCGAGCTGGAACGTTCAGGCAGCGCTGAACGCTACGCTACGCTACAGAACGTTGTTTTAGAAAAACTGTTTTATAGAAGATTTAAAATCAAAATCATCTATGCATAGCATTACCTGACAAAGTTCATTCTTGCAATACAAGAATGAGGCTACTGAAACAGTATGGGTTTTGTCCAGCACTTACACTTTCCCCAAGTCTTACGTCATCTGTGCGTCATTTTAATCATTATCGTCAACTGAGCCAAAATCAACCAATAGCGATTGAAGTTACCGGGTTACCCGTCTCGCTTTTAGCGACTGAATATTAAATAATTAAGAGGTTTCTTGAAAATGTGAAAAGCGTCACAAGTCATTTTCGAGCATGCGCCACAACTTGGGCTATCTCAACTTCAAAACCCTATGTTAAGGTGAACTATTCCTTTAAAGGGAATAGTTCACATTAACATGGGGTTTTCAACTAGATAGCAGATTTGTAGAGCAGATCAGCCATCCCACCAAGTGTTGACATTCCTAAGTGATGACGTCACCGAGAATCATGGCCCGTGGCCTTCAAACATAAGAGCCAAACGGGCGAATTGCGATTTTTGGGGATGATCTCCTGAAGACACTACTGGGAAAATGTTGCTTGCCTTACCATTAATGGATTTCGTGAAGACGTACAGATTCCAGAAAATGGATCAGTCTGGTCAATAAAACCTCATTGGAAAAATCCCGATTTACAGCCATTAGTGCCACTTTTTGGCCGTATTATAGTGCACCCATTGGCTTCAGTATCAGTGACGTCATGATCTGCCTAACCTTATGTTCTAGTAACCTTGTAGCAGATCATAAAATGGGTTGTGGTGAAATAATTATCTCGCTACCCTAAGTTATTTCGACACAGGACTAGTGGTCCCCATTAAGAAGAAGAAAATTCGGAGCACGAAAGACTGCCCCGTGACCCGAAACCGCTCAAAACTTCCTCTAAAAGGGGCCTACTAGTTTTGTGTCGAAGTTATTTATATTTACTTATAGAGGTATCGCTACCTTCTAAAAAAAGTGTGTGGGGGTTTCACTGCCAGGGGGCGCCATACCCAAAGGAGGAGACCTGGCCTAGAGGGACGCAGACCCCATGAACTTGCTGGTTTTCACTCAGAGGCGGATCTAACCGTAGGGGGGAGATCTAGTGGCGTACAAAAGTTAAGCGGAAGGGGGATAACAAGGCCATTTGCCCCTCAAAGTGATAAAATTATGAACGGAGGGGGAAGTGAGCGCGTCGTCAGTCCATCTACAACTGTAGGTATGTACGTACAATGTACATTGTACAGTCGCGTTTTGTTTGTTTGTTTGTTTGTTTGTTTGTCGCGTACATATGTTCTATCCACTTCATCGACACCACCCGTCAGACTGGGCTCTTGGTAAAGCTGTGATAAGGTTACCTATTTCCTAATATGGTCATCACAACCATACGTTAGCATACGCTCAATATTAGTCATGTGCATGATAGGAGGCAATTTGTACGTGAAATCGACGGAAATGGATTGTAAACAAGCATAATCGCATACCTACCTTGTAGGCGGCATTGAAAGATGAGTTTGGCTGTTTAATGAGCAATGTGGGATTAATCTGCCTGGAATTTGTAGAGACGTCGTTTCACTGAAGGTCTCATGGGTGTAGAAATGTTTGTAATGTTGATTGTTGGTGTGGACTGGAAGCAGACCCACACAGTCTATCGTATTTTTCATTTTGACTTCCCGAATTTCGTCGACTCGTCTTTTAAACGGTCCAAACGCGAATTGTTATATAGAAACGGAATGTCGAAATGTACACACGGCCCCAAAAAGGCCTCTTGGATCATCAGAGCTGCATCTCTCCTACAAAAGTTTGTGTGGATTTTCCACATCAACTTTCAAGTTGGTGTGAGCTTTTTACATCAACCACATACAAAGTTAGGGCAATGCTGAAGGAATTCCACCTACAATTCCACGACCCATGAACAGCCGTGCACTACAAGCCAGCTAATAACGCTCACCCGGGCTGGACGCACACAAGGATATTTAATAATTGTTATCCCTGTATGCATGTATACGTTTACGTATGCGTAAACATTTGTACCTATTTTGAGCACTCGGCCACTACTGTTTACCTTCCAGCACTTCTAAAGCGTTGCCGTACCGTGAGCCTGATATGCAATTATTATACTGGTTGCAGGGACTCGAACTGAAGTACGATTTCTTGATGACCAATGGTCCCGAAGACAACAAATGGCTATTCCACTTTTCTGCAGACGAAATGTGTAAGCAGCTGCTACGCATAAGAGCGGATAGGATAACTTCTGGTATCTAAGTGCTGCCTGCAGACCAGACTGGTTATTGATTCAACTTTTGTAAATGATTCAATCACGATTCATTTGGAAACATAACTGATTTAATCACCGTTTGATTCATGGATAACAATTTTGAGAAATGTTTGTTTCCGGTTCAAAGAATCAAAACAAGTTTTGATTCATTAACGTTTGATTTAAAATCAAAACAACATTGAACAATCTGTTGATTTAAATCAATCTTGTTTCTGTGCAGGCCATAATTCATTCACGATTCATGAACCCAAAGATCCGATTGTGAATCAATTATTTTTTATTCAAGGGATTTGTATTGAACGATTCAAATATATTTAATCAGTCGAATCAATAACTAGCCCTACAGATATTTGTTGATTTAAATTCACTTTTTATATTATGTGTTGTATTCACGCATTTATTATCTTTATTGTCTTATAATTAATTATCAATAGCCTTAAGTATCAGGATCTGAATGTTACATGGCTGTGTATCATTGTTTACCAATGTTTGACAAATCTCAATGTGGTTCGTGTCCGGCCCCAGGGTACCTACGGCTGAAGAAGGAAACGGTTCACCGCTGTGTCCATGTTTCCAGATATTCTCCGGACCAACATATGCATGTTGTGCGCTCAGCTAGCAGTTCTCTTTTCAAGTGTCATCCTTTCGGGTAAGTGAGATGCAATTTTATATGGCGGTCAAAATTGACATCGAAAATACAAAACCTTTGAAATTGTAACATATTGTTGGTGCATTTATCCACGTACCACTTACCAGCTACATAGGGCAACGTAAGCAAGTAGAAACAATCGGTGGAAGATTTTAAGTTCCAAGACATAAGCTGTACCTACCTAAATATAAGTGACTTATGACAGACTTATGTATGTTCTCTAGTAATACCTCTCTGCATGCTGCAGTTGTCCCCGTTGTTTCGCTGAGCCCTGACGGGGGGCGCCAGTCGTTGGGGCTATTGGCCAACTATATATGATCCAGTCCAGCACAGAGGACACATACCTATGTTTGCTGCTGTACCGGTGCACCATGCACTGTGTCCAGCACAGAGGACACATACCTATGTTTGCTGCTGTACCGGTGCACATACCTATGTTTGCTGCTGTACCGGTGCACCATGCAGTGTGCACTGTGCAGTGTGTGTTAGTCTGTCACTGGTAATGCTGGACGCCGCTGTCGCCTGTCCGCCGGCACCGCTGCTCTGTTTTGTTCAGCTATCGATCAGGACTACCCCTCCCCCGGCAGTGGAGCTGCGGAACCGCGCACTGTTCCACACTACCTACAAGCTGTTTATGGCGGCGCTGCTGCTGCAGACGTCCGGCCTCGTGCTACTGTGTGCCGCCTACGGCCGCTATGCTCACGACGGCGTCGGCCTGCCCAAGTCCAAACTGGCCGGTACGTGCAGTAACCAGTGACACACACACACACACACACACACACACACACACACACACACACACACACACACACACACACACACACACACACACACAACACACACGCGCGCGCAAACACACCACACAACGCACACACAACACACACACACACACACACACACAACAACACACACACGCGCGCGCACCACACACACACACACGCACACACACACACCACCACACACACAACAACACACACACACACACCACACCACCACACACGCGCACACACACCACACACCCGCACACCACCACACACAAACACACACACACACACACACACACACACACACACACACACACACACACACACACACACACACACACACACACACACACACACACACGCGCGCGCGCGCACTAACCTTCAACCCGCGCGCTAGCCTTCGCACTCAAAATTTGTATGGCGACGCCCCTGACTTCATCTATTCGAATAAGCATCTGATCGACCAAGGGAAAATTATTTCAGCTGGATTACATTTTTGCGAACAACATTTTGCTGCGATGCTCAACTGTGGTCTTTCACACAGGTCATGGTAGTTTTAGTATAAATCAATGTCAATGACGATATTGACAACGCCGCTCAGAATAGATCACGAACATGTCTGATTGTCTGATGCGGTGCCAGCGAGATGTGTAAGGGTGACGGCCTATTAACGAGCTAGGTACATACCTACGACTATACGGATATTGATATAGTCCGGTGCACAACTACAAGTCTTTAAGTCAGCATCACCGAACCTATTTCCAGTGCGTAAAGGCTCTGTTATTTTGTGTTAGCACACATCATGTTTCTTGTTAACACAGATAATCAATCTTGTTTTCCATTCAATGCCCATCCAGCAATATTGCTGAAAGTAGCCGATTGTCGTGCTGATTTTCCGTGTCTGAAATCCAAACTGGTTGTGTCGTTATCCGTCCAGTGTCTTCCACATACCGTATGTAACTCGTCTAGCGTCTGCCACAGACACGGGCGGAACTTTTTATGTCTTGGGGAGGACCCAAGCCCCCCCCCAATGATTTCAAATTGTAACATTATGCCTATGGCGTTTTTTTTTTGTTTTTTTTTTTGTTTTTTGCATGGTAAGAAAGCAGTTAAATCTATCAAATTAACATTAGCTCCCCCCAACCGATTTCATTAAGTTCCACCACTGGACACAGGCCGTATGTGTTATCCGTCCAGTGTCTGCCACAGGCCGTATGTTATCCGTCCAGTGTCTGCCACAGACCGTATGTTACCGTCCAGTGTCGTGCCAACAGCCGTATGTTATGCCGTCCAGGTGTCTGCCACAGACCCTGTATGGTATATCCGTCTAGTGTTGCCAAGACCGTATGTTATCCGGCCAGTGTCTCCAAGACCGTATGTTATTCCGTCCAGTGCGCCCACAGACGTAGTTATCCGTCAGTGTCGGGCCCACAGACCGTGATGTTATCCGTCCAGAGTCTGTCACAAGACCGTATGTTATCGCTCCAGTGTCTGTCGAAGCCGTATTTATCGTCAGGGTTGCCACAGACCGCTATGTTTATCCGTCCAGGGTCTGCACAGACCGTATGTTATCCGTCCAGGTGTCCGTCCAGGCGTATGTTATCCTGAACCAGTGTCTGCCACAGGCCGTATGTTATCCGTCCAGTGTCTGCCACAGGCCGTATGTTATCCGTCTAGTGTCTGCCACAGACCGTATGTTATCCGTCCAGTGTCTGCCATAGACCGTATGTTATCCGTCCAGTGTCTGCCACAGATCGTATGTTATCCGTCCAGTGTCTGTCACAGGCCGTATGTTATCCGTCCAGTGTCTGCCACAGGCCGTATGTATCCGATCCAGTGTCTGCCACAGACCGTATGTATGCGTCCAGTTGTTCTTTGCCACAGGCCGTATGTATCCGTTCCAGTTGCTGCCACAGACCGTATGTATCGTCCAGTGTCTGTCACAGACCGTATGTTATCCGCCGTGTCTTGTCACAGACCGTTATGTATCCGTCCAGATGTCTGCCACAGACCGTATGGTTTATCCGTCCAGTGTCTGCCACAGACCGTATGTTATCCGTCCAGTGTCTTCCACAGACCGTATGTTATCTCCAGTCGTTCTGCCACAGGCCGTTATGCTTATCCGTCCAGTGTCGCCACAGGCGTATCGTATCCGTCCATGTCTGCTTCAGGCCGTATGTTATCCGTCCAGTGTCTGCCACAGGCCGTATGTTATCCGTCCAGTGTCTGCTTCAGACCGTATGTTATCCGTCCAGTGTCTGCCACAGACCGTATGTTATCTGTCCAGTATCTGCCACAGGCCGTATGTTATCCGTCCAGTGTCTGCCACCGACCGTATGTTATCCGTCCAGTGTCTGCCACAGACCGTATGTTATCCGTCCAGTGTCTGCCACAGACCGTATGTATCCGTCAGGTTGCCACAGGCCGTATGTTTATCCGTCCAGTGTCTGCCACAGGCCGTATGCTATCCGTCGCAGTGTCTTCACAGGCCGTATGTTATCCGTCCAGTCGTCTTGCCACAGCCGTATGTTATCGTCCAGTGCTGCCACAGGCCCGTATGTTTTCCGTCTGTGTCTGCCACAGACCGTATGTTACCGTCCCAGTGTCTGTCACAGACCGTATGTTATCCGTCCAGTGTCTGTCACAGGCCGTATGTTATCCGTCCAGGGTCTGCCACAGACCGTATGTTATCCGTCCAGTGTCTGCCACAGACCGTATGTTATCCGTCCAGTGTCCGTCACAGGCCGTATGTTATCCGTCCAGTGTCTGCCACAGGCCGTATGTTATCCGTCCAGTGTCTGTCACAGGCCGTATTTGTTATCCGTTCCAAGTGTCTGCCACAGGCCGTATGTATCGTCCAGTGTCGCCACCAACGTATTGTTATTCGTCAGTGTTCTGCCACAGACCGTATGTTATTCCGTCCAGTGTCTGCCACAGACCGTATTGTTATCCGTCCAGGTCTGCCACAGACCGTATGTTATCCGTCAGGTCTGTACAACAGACGTATGTTATCCGTCCAGATGTCTGCCACGGCCGATGTTATCCGTCCAGTGTCTGCCACAGACTCCTATGTTATCCCGTACAGTGTCTGCCACAGGCCGTATGTATATCGTCCAGTGTCTGCCACAGGCCAAGTATGAAATTATCCGGTCGCAGATAGTCTGCCACAGGCAATAATGTTAAATCACGTCCAGAAATGTCTGTCAACAGACCGCTATGTTATCCGTCCAGTGTATGCCACAGACCGTATGCTATTCCGTTCCAGTGATTAGCCACAGACACGAAATAATCCTCTACCTCCGTCCAGTGTCTGTCACAGACCGTATGTATCCGTCCAGTGATCTGCCACAGGCCGTATGTTACTCCGTCCAGGTGTCTGCCACAGGCCGTATGTTAGCCATCCAGGTGTCTGCCAGCAGGCCGTATGTTATTCGTCCAGGTCTGCCACAGGCCATATGTTATCCGCTCCATGTCTGTCACAAACCGTATGATTATTCGTTCCAGTGTTCTGTCACAGACCGTATGTTATCCGTCCAGTGTCTGTCACAGGCCGTATGTATCCGTCAGTGTCTTGCCACAGGCCGTTATGTTATCCGTTCCAGTGTCTGCCACAGGCCGTATGTTATCCGTTCAGTGTCTGCCACAGCCGTATGTTATCCGTCCAGTGTCTGCCACAGGCCTATGTTGATCCCGTCCAGTGTCGGCCACAGACCGTATGTTATGGCCGTCCAGTGTACTGCCAACAGCCGTATGATTATCCCCGCGTCCAGTGTCTGCCATCAACCTTTATCGTCCAGTGTCTGTCACATAGCCGATGTTATCCGTCCAGTCACCACATGACGTATGTATCCGGTCCAGTGTTCTGTCACAGACCGTATGTTATCCGTCCAGTGTCTGCCACCAGGCGTATGTTATCCGTCCAGTGTCTGCTTCAGGCCGTATTGTTATCCTCCAGTGCTGCTTCAGGCCGTGATGTTATCCGTCCGAGTGTCTGCCACAGACCGTAGGTTTATCCGCATACACAGTGTTGCCAAGGCCGTATGTTATCCGCTCCAGTGTTGACCACAGACCGTATGTTATTCCGTCCAGTGTCTTGCCATAGACCGTTCACTGTTACTCCGTCCGAGTAGTCTGCCACAGACGTATGTTATCCCGTCCAGTGGTCTGCCACAGGCCTTATGTTATCCGTCCAGTGTCTGCCACTAGACCGTTATGTTATCGCGAATCCAAGTGTCTCCACAGAACCCGTATGTTTATCCGTCCAGTGTCTGCCACAGACCGCGTTATTGTTATTCTTCCAATGTCTGCACACAGGCGTATGTTTATCCGTCCATGTGTGTCTGCCACAACCAGCTATGTAAATATACAGTCAGTGTCTGCCACAGACCGTATGTATCCCGCTCAAGTAGATCTGCTCAGGCCTATTGTTAATTCCGTCCAGTGTCTGCCACAACGTATGTAACCGATACCAGTATACTGACTTCAGGCCGTTATGTATCCGTCCGAGATGTGCCAGCAGCGCCGTATGTTTATCCGTCCAGTGTCTGCACAGACCGTAATGTTATTCTCCGTCCAGTGTCTGCTTTCGGCCGTATGTTATCCGTCCAGTGTCTGTCACAGACGCAATGATCCGTCCAGTGTCTGCACAGACCGTATGTTATCCGTTCCATGTGTCTGCCACAGACCTGTATGTTGTCCGTCCAGTGTCTGCCACAGGGCCGCATGTATCCGTCCAGTGTCTGCTTCAGGCCTAATGTTATCCGTCCATGTCTGCTTCAGACCGTATGTTATCGTCCAGTGTCTTGCACAACCGTATTTAATCTGTCCAGTATCTGCACAGGCCGTATGTTATCTGTCCAGTGTCTCCACCGACCGTATGTTATCCGTTCAGTGTCTTGCCACAGACCGTATGTTATCCGTCCAGTGTCTGCCACGAACCGTATGTATATCCGTCCAGGTGTCTGCTGCACAGACCGTATGTATCCGTCTTCAGGTTGTCACAGACTCGTATGTTATGTTCCAAAAGTGTCTGCTTCAGGCCGTATGTTATCCGTCCATGTCGCCTCAGGCCGTATTTGTTATCCGGGCCACGTGTCTGCCTGACAGACCGCTAAATGTGTATGCCGAGTTCCAAAGTGTACTGAACCACCCAGCCGAACCGTATGTATCCGTCCAGTTGTCTGCCAAGACCGATGTTATCTCGTCTAGTGTCTGCCACAGGCCGTATGTTATCCGTCCAGTGTCTGCCACAGACCGTATGTTATCCGTCCAGTGTCTGCTTCAGGCTGTATGTTATCCGTCCAGTGTCTGCCACAGGACGTATGTTATCCATCCAGTGTCTGCTTCAGGTCGTATGATATCCGTCCAGTGTCTGCCACAGACCGTATGTTATCCGTCCAGTGTCTGCTTCAGGTCGTATGTTATCCGTCCAATGCCTGCTTCAGGCCGTATGCTGGAGGCGGCCAGCGACTTCACCTTCCTTCTGCTGCTCTTGCTCTGCGCCAAGGGCTACACCATCACTCGCGGTCGACTGAGACAGGCGAGCGCCATCAAGATGACCGTCTTCCTCTCCCTCTACGTCGTCACCTGGGGCGTCCTCTTCATCTACGAGCAGCTGGTGAGGCTCTTTCTTTTTGGGACCTGGGATCGTAGTATCACAGCTCTTACAATACACACTATTGAGCATTCCGATGAACATCGCAATTTGGTATTATATGACCAAGTAGGCAATTTCACTTGTAGGAGCAGTTTGGAGTGCTCGCCTGCCCTAATTTCAGTTTGTTATATTTGGTCCTGGTGCAAACATTACTCCATTTGCTAAGTGATAATATAATGCAAATATGTGGTATATTTAAGAACAAACGTTTCAATACATAAGTATTTTGTTCACTGCTCAATCGATGGCGAGCTGGAATCGCTTGTGCAGTAAACAAGATACTTATGTATTGAAACGGTTGTACCTACTTAATACTAATGGTGTCGTTTTCTGACCGAAAAGTGTCCAAGAAGTGTCCAAGAATTTATAAAGCCTATTCGACCGTTTCCCAAATCGGTCACATTTGTGTTGTGCTAGCTGAAATTTTGGTAACCGAAAAAAATGAAACCGATTTAATACAACCGAAAAATATGACCGATTTGGTAAACGGTCAGGTAGGCTTATACAATTTTTGGACACTTCTTGGGCACTTTTCGGTCAGAAAACGACACCATTACTTAATACCACACATTTAAACTATATTATCACTTTATCCGTCATGGAATCTCAACATTACTCCATTCTACAAATTGATTGAATAGCTGCAGTATACTTCCAGCACTGCATGCTTGTACATAGTTATTCAGACTTATATCAACGATAGTCTAATAGTATTAACTGCGCAGCATGATTGATTTTCATGGTAACCATGGATTTGGCTTTGATAAGGCAGTTCAGCTGTCATTGATTGATATTATCTTTTGCTAAATATTAATTTAGTCCAAACCTTTTGAATGGATGGATTCCCCAAAGTCAGGACTGCATTAAGCAAAGTTTATCGCGCAGGCCATGGTAGATCCAGAACAGTGATTGGGGGAGACACGGGTAGCTTGGGGGTTAATTCCGAAAAGTCTAACACAATTCTGAAAACTCATCGGAATTCGCTTGCTTGTGCATGTATAGCTGATATAAAACACATTTGAATTAGTAAAAGTTGTTTAGATTTTCTTCTATATCAGGAAATGTGGCAATTTTGCGCCAGTTTCAGGTGGTTATGGGGAGGACAATTGCCGCTTTGCCCCCCCCCCCACCATGCCAGGACCATGGGGTGATGGTGAGGGGGGGTACCCTAGTGAGGCCCTGAACCCAACCATTCGTTCGCACATTTCCTGGTATAGCCGACATAATTTAGAAGCGAAAGTTGTACGTACCTGACATACCTGGACAGTGGCCGACACGGTCCGCCCCGCTCACATCTGACACATCTGACTTCAAGTGCGACCGCTGCCAGCGGCTGCAGGTCATCCCAGTCAGCAGCAAATAGCGAGCGCGAAAGCGACTCGAACCCGGGCTGCCACTACCGGGTGCGATCAGAAGCCCGGTGTTCTCTCTATTGAGCTACAGGGGTGGACAGAATTCAGAACTGTTGACCTCTCGCTCTCGCTCTCGCTCTCGCTCTCGCTCTCGCTCTCGCTCTCGCTCTCGCTCTCGTTCTCGCTCTCGCTCTCCGCTCTCGCTCCTCGCTCTCGCTCTCGCTCTCGCTCCGCTCCAATCGCTCTCGCTCTCGCTCTCGCTTCGCTCTGCTCTCGACCTCTCGCTCTCGCTCTCGCTCTGCTCCTCGCACTTCTCGCTCTCCGCTCAGCTCTCGCTCTCGCTCTCGCTCTCGCTTCTCGCCTCGCTCTCGCTCTCGCTCTCGCTCTCGCTCTCGCTCTCGCTCTCGCTCTCAGCTCTCACGATCTCGCTCTCGCATCTCGCTCTCGCTCTCGCTCTTCGCTCTCGCATCCGCTCTCGCTCTCGCTCTCCGCTCCTCGCTCTCGCTCTCGCTCTGCTCTCGCTCTCGCTCTCGCTCTCGCTCTCGCTCTCGCTCTCGCTCTCGCTCTCGCTTCGCTCTCGCATCTTACGCTTGCTCTCGCTCTCGCTCTCGCTTCGCCCTGCTCTCAAGCCTCGTCCTCGAAATCTCGCTCTCGCCTCGCTACTCGCTCTCGCTCTCGCTCTCGCTCTCCGCTCTCGCTCTCGCAATCTCGCTCTCGCTCTCGCTCTCGCTCTCGCTCCGCTCCGTCCGCTCTCGCTCTCGCTCTCGCTCTCGCTCTCGCTCTCGTCTCAAGCTCTCGCTCTCGCTACTCGCTCTCGCTCTTCGCTCCGCTCTCGCTACTCGCTCTCGCTCTCGCTCTCGCTACTCTCGCTACTCGCTCTCGCATCTCGCTCTCGCTCTGCTCTCGCTTCGTCTCGCTCTCGCTCTTTCTCTCTCTCTCTCTCTCTCTCTCGATTACTCTCTATACTCTTCTCTCTCTCTCTCTCTCTCTCTCTCACATTATCTCTCTCTCTTCTCTCTCTCTCCTCTCTCTCTCTCTCATCTCTGCTCTCTCTCTCCTCTTCTCTCTCATCTCTCTCTCTCTCTCTCTCTCTCTCTGTACGGAAACTGCTACTTTGTTAGCGTGTTGGACGTCAGGTGATTGCTGGGTCGTCCGGGACCCTGCCATCGTTGGTCTCACGCCATCGTCAGATTATGGGCCGAGCGAGACGTCACAGGACAATCATTGAACTAACACAGGATGCCGCCGCGCCGTCTATAACGTCACAGGACAATCATTGAACTAACACAGGATGCCGCCGCGCCGTCTATTGGCTGCGTACGGGGCTCGGCTGGAATGATGCAATGGCTAAAGGAGAACAATATACTTGTAATGCAAGGTATTCCAGGAGTGGCTTCATCCTCCCGTACAGGCGACTAAGGCCCCCTTTTTTGTAAAGTGATTGGAGAACAAAATTACACGTCGCCAACCGCAAACATTCCACGTCTAACAGTGGTAATCAATGCTTATAGGAAAATAATGACCCTTTTCAGTTTTCTACAAAAAAAAGTTGTTACTTGAAATCGACAGACAAGACCAAAATATATTGAAAATTCATCAAATTTTGCATATAAATATTTCTACCGAAAAATATTTCAAGTTTAATGGAAATAATAATCTTTTCTCACAAAAATGGAGATATGACTTGAAATGGATAGACAAGACAAAAATATGTTGTACATTCATCACATTTTGCATAAATATATATTCTCACCGATACATATTTCAAGTTTAAGTTGATAAGTGTTCCACACTTTCAATGACCGGTACTTGCAAGCTGCTTGCAAATACTTTTGGATCTCATCAAACTGTGTTTTCCCCGTATTGTTTTCTTATGCAATTGTGTGGAAAATATAATTTGAGTCCTGCTTGTTTCGATGATATGACCGTCGATCCAATACATTTGACAAGCATTCGATGAACGAGGAAACCAAATTAGCAGTTTAACTTGGCCCCCTACGGCGGCCTAGTTGTACTGGTTTTTAAATTGTTTCATAAATTGTCAGCATTACAAGCATTGTTTAACTTTGTATCTGGCTGTATACAACAGTCTTTACATCATTTCAAAAAATAATTTTCCCAAAAAACGTCAAGCAATTAAACATTTGCAATTAAATCGGAAAATAAACTTGGCAACCAACGACAGCCTTTTTAGTGTCGGGACTTGGCGATTTGTTTCAGGAAATTGTCCAGGCTCGCACAAATTTGAAACACCGGCGCCAGTTATGGCATGGATCTCATTCATGGTTATGGCACGCTTCAAATAGTGATGAGAAAACACTGGTCATGAGTTTCGAAAGAAGTATATTTTATTGTTTTTAATTTGTAAAAACTTACAACATTGAATAAACGAATAATTTTATTTAATTCTTAAAGGGAGTGTGCGGTGGCGGCGGATTCCGGGGGGCAGGGTGGGCAGTTGCCCACCCTGTCAAAAATCAGGGTGGGCAA
>VOPJ01005533.1:0-10917 GCA_014673585.1 Semibalanus balanoides
TCATCTTCAGTCAGACACGGTCGGAGCACCTGCAGCACGTCCGGGAGTTCATGTCTCGATGCCAGGAGAGGGGCATCTCGCTCAACAAAGACAAACTCCAGCTGGCCCAGCAGTCTGTTAAGTTCGCAGGCTTCATCGTATCCCAGGAGGGTTACCACCCTGACCCACAACTGACGAGGGCGCTCTCGGAGTATCCAACACCCAGCAACATCACGGAGATGCGCGGCTTCGTCGGACTGGTCAACCAGGTGGCATCCTTCGTCGATGACGTCGCTGAGCTTCTTGCGCCGCTTCGACCACTCCTCAGCCCACGTCGTGAGTTCATCTGGAATGAAGAACACCAGCGCGCCTTCGACGTCGCCAAGACCGCCCTCTCCACAGTTCCCACGATGGCCTTCTACGACCCGAGTCGCGCCACGTCACTCGCGACCGATGCCAGCCACCTGAAGGGGACTCAGATCTCGTTGCTGCGTTCAAGCCCAGCTCCGACGGAACGTGGCGCATGATTCCAAGCGGGATCGCGATTTCCTGTCCGGCCGCAGAGACGCGCTACGCGGACGATCTAGCTGGAGGCACTGGCGGTTGGCCGTGGGCAGTCAAGAAAGTGCTACCTCTCCTGGCTGCGTATTCTCGTGCTTTCCAGATCACACCGACCACCGGGCCGCTTGTGCCCTATCCGAACCACAAGACTTGATGAAATTGAAAACCCCACGGCTACCAAGCGGCTCCCGGATGAAGATCGGCGGAAGTGGGCCGTTCCACTGCTATCTGGATCCCGGGGTCTCAGCACCAGGCTCCGGACGCACTCTCCCGAGCACCTGTGCAGGACCCGGAAAACAACGATGAAGTTGGGGAAGACGCAGCCGCTCCCAGCCTGTGCTTACTCATCGCCGCAGAAGTCGCAGAAACGCAGCCTGACATCCGTCTGGAGGAGGTACGCCGTGCGGCTACGTGTGATCCGGAACAGCAGACTCTGAGGGAGATGATCCAGAACGGGTTTCCGGGCGCCAAGTCAGATGTACCAGAGCTCATCAGATCGTACTGGCCGGTGCATGAGCGGCTGTCCGTCGACGACGACCTTGTCGTATGTGGCTGTCGCCTGGTCATTCCCCTCGGAGGACCTCCGTCGGGTCTGTGCTCGAGTCTCTACACGACGCGACAAATCTGGGGAAAGGAAAGCGGACCAAAAGCCAGGTTCTCGCCAAATCGTTGTTCTTGGCTGGGGCTTTGACAATGGACATCGATATAAACCTCACCCGAAACTTGCCACACGGTGCAAGCGTGAGCTGCCGGCTCAGCAGAAGGCAGACCCTCATCCACAGATCCTGGACGCCACCAGTGACCCTTTCCAGCATCTGGATATGCGACTTTGCTGCAGCATGCAGGAAGTAGTTTAAGTACCTGTCGCTGTCGATGGATTTTCTGGTGGCCGGTTATTTGTCGCAGGCTCTGGGGAAGTCCGCCCCCCACCCGAAAGCTGACCGGTGTGGTTTGAAAAGCATATTCTGCCCCAGGTGGGTGTGCCTGACACTATTTTGGACCGGACGGTGGACCCCAATTTCACCTCGACTTCATTCCGCTCGTTCACTCACAAGTGGGGGATAATTCATCAATGTGTCGTCACCCATTACCCACAGTCGAACGGACGGCCGAGGCTGCTGTTGAAGTCGGCGAAGAGAAACATGCTAAGGAGATGCTGGGATGAGCGAACTGGACAGCTGGAACGACGAGCTGTGGGACCCCGTGGGAATCCTCCAACACCGCAATAAACACCCGGGCGCGAAGTGGCCGCTCCCCTGCCCAGATCGTCTTCGGGAGACCGATCAGAGATACCGTTCCGGCACACCGGCGCAGCTTCGCACCGGAGTGGCAGCGTGCAGCAGACGTCGCCGAAACCCAGGTGATCAGGGACCAGAAGAAGGTGAAAGATGCCTACAACCAGCACGCGCGCGAGCTGCCGATGCTGTCTGTGGGAAACAAGTTTGCAGTGCAGGACCACCGCACGGGACGGTGGGACCGGCACGGGGTGGTAACCCGAGGTTGGGGCCTTACCGTCGGTACTACGTCCGCCTGGCGGGAGGCCGGGTCCTCGTACGGAACCGGCGGCACCTCCGACGCCGGTACGGTCATGCAGCGCCGGACCCCGTGCCTGCTACCGCAGGACCCCGTGGGTTCAACACCTTCGGCGACATCGCACCCAACACAGAGACCACTGGGGAGCCGGGTCCGGGAGTTCGTGTGTCGCACGAGTGCAGCCCCCGTGTACCTCCACCGCTGCGCCGGTCGGAACGAGTGCGCCGCCCACCGCGGAGACTGATAGAGGAGATATGATTATCGTTTGTTTCGCACTTGTCTGCTTCATACATGGGAAAGTGTGGTGGTTTGTTGAAACCGTGCCGCCAGCAGTGCTCGGGCACCGGCTGCGTTTTTTGTTTGCGCCAACGATAGATTTTCGTTTTATGATTGTCTGTTAATTTCGTACTCGCTGCCACTTCGTACGTGGGGGAAATGTGGTGGTTTGCGGTTGCCGCTTGCCGCCAGCCATACTCTGGGAGCCGGCCCGCGCTTCGTACCCGGCGGCAGGCGGTCCGGCCGTTGGCCCGCGGCCACCACGGTGACCTCTGACTTCGGTCCCCGGCCGGCAGTCGACTGTGGACGGGGCCTCCGCTCGACGCGCCCGCGCCGGGACGCTTGTCTCCTTGCTTGCCGATTCGCCTCACATTGAATGATAATATAATTTACATCAGTGCCTCGAATCTTTGGGTGACGCTCACACGGGGTCCTAGTAGTATCAAGTGACACAGGTACCACTGAAGGGGCCCAGAAGCGTAAAATGACAAAGGTCGCACTGCAAGAGCCCAGTAGCGTCAAATGACACAAGTCGCACTGAAGGGGCCCAGTAGCATCAAATGACAGGTCGCATTGCAGGAGCCCAGTGGCGTCAAATGGCACAGGTCGCACTGCAGGAGCCCAGTAGTGTCAAATGACACAAGGTCGCACTGCAGGAGCCCAAGTAGTGTCAAATGACACAGGTGCAACTGAAGGGGCCTAGTAGCGTGTCCAAAATGACACAAGTCGCAACTGAGGGGCCCAAGTAGCGTCACATGACACCAGGTCGCACTGCAGGAGCCCAGTAAGCGTCAAATGACACAGGTCGCACTGAAGGAGCCCAGTAGTGTCAAATGACACAGGTCGCACTGCAAGAGCCCGGTAGTGTCAAATGACACAGGTCGCAATGAAGGAGCCCAGTAGTGTCAAATGATACAGGTCGCACTGAAGGAGCCCAGTAGTGTGAAGTGATACAGGTCGCACTGAAGGAGCCCAGTAGTGTCAAGTGAAACAGGTCGCACTGCAGGAGCCCAGTAGTGTCAATGACACAGTGTCGCACTGAAGCGAGCCCATAGTGTCAAATGATACAGGTCGCACTGAGAGCCTCAGTAGTGTCGAAGTGATACAGGTCGCACTGAGGAGCCCAGTAGTGTCAAGTGACACAGGTCGCACTGCAGGAGCCCAGTAGTGTCAAATGGCACAGGTCGCACTGAAGGGGTCCAGTAGTGTCAAGTGACACAGGTCGCACTGAAGAAGCCCAGTAGTGACAAATGACACAGGTCGCACTGAAGGAGCCCAGTAGTGTCAAGTGACACAGGTCGCACTGGGCAGAGCCAGTATTGTCAAGTGGGATACAGGTCGAGCAGGACCCAGTAGTGTCAAATGATACAGGTCGCACTGAAGGAGCCCAGTAGTTTCAAATGAGACAGGTCGTACTGAAGGAGCCCAGTAGTGTCAAGTGATACAGGTCGCCCTGCAGGAGCCCAGTAGCTTCAAATGGCACAGGTCGCACTGCAGGAGCCCAGTAGTTTCAAATGACACAGGTCGTACTGAAGGAGCCCAGTAGTGTCAAGTGATACAGGTCGCACTGAAGGAAGCCTAGTAATATCAAGTAGATACTGGTCGCACTTCAGGAGCCCAGTAGTGTCAAGTGATACAGGTCGCACTGCATGAGCCCAGTAGTGTCAAATGATACAGGTCGCACTGAAGGAGCCCAGTAGTGTCAAGTGATAGAGGTCGCACTGCAGGAGCCCAGTAGTGTCAAATGGACAGTCGCACGTGGGGTCCAGTAGTGGTCAATTGACACAAGTCGACTGAAGAGCCTAGTAGTGTCAATGACACAGGGTCCACTGAAGGGAGCCCCAGTATTGTCAAAGTGGACATCAGGTCGCACTAGCAGGAGCCCAGTAGTGTCAAGTGAAACAGGTGCGCTGCAGGAGCCCAGTAGTGTCAAGTGATACAGGTCGCACTGAAGGAGCCTAGTAATATAAAGAGATACTGGTCGCACTTCAGGAACCCAGTAGTGTCAAGTGATAGAGGTCGCACTGCAGGAGCCCAGTAGTGTCAAATAACACAGGTCGCACTGCAGGAGCCCAGTAGTTTCAGACGACACAGGTCGCACTGCAGGAGCCTAGTAGTGTCAAGTGATACAGGTCGCACTGAAGGAGCCCAGTAGTGTTAAATGACACAGGTCGCACTGAATGGGCCCAGTAGCGTCAAATGACACAGGTAGCACTACAGGAGCCCAGTAGTTTCAGATGACATAGGTCGCACTACAGGAGCCCAGTAGTGTCAAATGACACATGTCGCACTGCAGGAGCCCAGTAGTGTTAAATGACACAGGTCGCACTGCAGGAGCCTAGTAGTTTCAAATGACACAGGTCGTACTGGAAGGAGCCAGTAGTGTCATGTGATACTAGTTCGCACTGCAGGAGCCCAGTAGTGCAAAATGACACAGGTCGCTGCAGGAGCCCAGTAGTCTTTCAATACACAGGTTCGTACTGAAGGAGCCCAGTAGTGTCAAGTGATACAGGTCGCACTGAAGGAGCCTAGTAATATCAAGTGATTCTGGTCGCACTTCAGGAGCCCAGTAGTGTCAAGTGATACATGTCGCACTGTAGGAGCCCAGTAGTGTCAAGTGATACAGGTCGCACTGCATGAGCCCAGTAGTGTCAAATGACACAGGTTGTTCTGGAGGGGCCCAGTAGTGTCAAGTGATACAGGTCGCACTGCAGGAGCCCAGTAGTGTTAAATGACACAGGTCGCACTGAAGGGGCCCAGTAGCGTCAAATGACACAGGTCGCACTGCAGGAGCCCAGTAGGCGTCAAAATGACACAGGTCGCACTGCAGGAGCCCAGTAGTGTCAAATGACACAGGTCGCACTGCAGGAGCCCAGTAGCGTAAAATGACACAGGTCGCACTGAAGAGGGCCAGTAGCGTCAAATGACACAGGTCGCACTGCAGGAGAACAGTAGTGTCAAATGACACAGGTCGCACTGAAGGACCCCAGTAGTGTCAAGTGATATAGGTCGCACTGCAGGAGCCCAGTAGCGTCAAATGACACAGGTTGCACTGCAGGAGCCTAGTAGCGTCAAATGACACAGGTCGCACTGCAGGAGCCCAGTAGTGTCAAATGACACAGGTCGCACTGAAGAGGCCAGTAGCGTCAAAGTGACACAGGTCCGCACTGCAGGAGCCCAGTAGCGTTAAATGACACAGGTCGCACTGCAGGAGCCCAGTAGTGTCAAATGACACAGGTCGCACTGAAAGGGCCCAGTAGCGTCAAATGACACAGGTCGCACTGAAGGGGCCCAGTAGCGTCAAATGACACAGGGCGCACTGCAGGAGCCCAGTAGCGTCAAATGACACAGGTCGCACTGCAGGAGCCCAATAGTGTCAAATGACACAGGTCGCACGAAGGAGCCCAGTAGTGTCAAATGACACAGGTCCGCAACTGCAAAGAGCCCGGTAGTGTCCAATGACATCAGGTCGCAATGAGGAGCCCAGTAGTGTCAAAATGATACAGTCGCACTGAAGGAGCCAGTAGCTGTGAAGTGATACAGGCTGGCAACTAAGGAGCAGTAAGTGTCAAGTGAAACAGGTCGCACTGCAGGAGCCCAGTAGTGTCAATGGCACAGGTCCGCATGAATGGGCCAGTAGTCGTCAAGTGACACAGTCGACTGAAGGAGCCCAGTATGTCAAATGACACCAGGTCCGCACTGAAGGAGCCAGTAGTGTCAAGTGACACACGGTCGCACTGGCAGGAGCCCAGTAGTGTCAAGTGATACAGGTCGCGCTGCCAGGAGCCCAGTAGGTCAAGTGATCAGGCGCAACTTAAGGAAGCCTAGTAATATAAATAGATACTGGTCGCACTTCAGGAGCCCAGTAGTGTCAAGTGATACAGGTCGCACTGCAGGAGCCCAGTAATGTCAAATGACACAGGTCGCACTGCAGGAGCCCAGTAGTGTCAAAGTGACACAGGTCGCACTGAAGGGAGCCTAGTAGCGTCAAATGACACAGGTCGCACTGAAGGGGCCCAGTAGCGTCAAATGACACAGGTCGCACTGCAGGAGCCTAGTAGTGTCAAGTGATACAGGTCGCACTGAAGGAGCCCAGTAGTGTCACATGACACAGGTCGCAATGAATGGGCCCAGTAGCGTCAAATGACACAGGTCGCACTGCAGGAGCCCAGTAGTTTCAGATGACACAGGTCGCACTACAGGAGCCCAGTAGTGTTAAATGACACAGGTCGCACTGCAGGAGCCTAGTAGTTTCAAATGACACGGTCGCACTGCAGGAGCCCAGTAGTGTCAAGTGATACAGGTCGCACTGCAGGAGCCCAGTAGTGTCAAATGACACAGGTCGTACTGAAGGAGCCCAGTAGCGTCAAATGGCACAGGTCGCACTGAAGGAACCCAGTAGTGTCAAATGACACAGGTCGCACTGCAGGCCCAGTAGTGTCAAGTATACAGGTCGCATGCAGAAGGCCCAGTAAGTGTCAAATGACACAACGGTCGTACTGAAGGACCCAGTAGCGTCAGAATGCGCACAGGTCTGCACCTGAAGGAACCCAGTAGTGTCAAATTGACACAGGGTCGCACTGGCAGGAGGCCATTCTATTTAATCATGTTAACTGGAGTGGCAAATGCCCCCTCCCTTAATGAGCCGTTTTGCCCCTCCAGTCAAGACATTTTGCCTACCCTTATGTATTTATTTAATGTCATTTGTCGCTTGGCATATATTAAAATAGAATAAATATACCTATCTGTTAATAAATTTACAACAAATACGATGATGAATTCCATGGTATTTCTTAATGTAGTATTTCCCAACAAAACTATGTATCTTCAAATGATTTCCAAATTTTTATTTATTTAAATATCCTTTGAACAATTGCTCATTAACGTCAGAATAGGGCAGATCGGGGGTTGTTGGACCAATAATGTTAAAACAAAATTTTTAGTGAGTGGGTTGGGAAGCAACCAGTTGGTTGTCCCCACTCCTATATGGTTATATTAAAATCCTGCTAATTTTTAGGTCCGGAGCGGAGCGATCTTTGGGGGCCGGCTCCCTGGTCCCTCGGTTGGCGACGCCCATGGTTGGGACAGGGGAGATATTTTCATAATCTCACATATTTATTTTTTCTTTCAGAAATCACTGTTGTGCATGCCGATTATTATATCTTCTTTCCCACTAAGACTCCTTGCGTTTCGAGGAAGGTGCAATTTGTGTCACTAGAAATGTGTTTATGTGTATCTTACACAAAAGCGTCGTGCCGGGGAGGGGAGGGACGTTTAAACGCTCTCTTAGGTTTTTCGAGGATAGCGAAAAACGTAGGCGAGTAGTGCCGCCAACAAATTGGCGTAGATGTTGGGGCATCAATTACCCACATTATGTAGCAAGTTTTGACCTCGAGTCGTCTCACTCGACGGAAACCGCCCTGATATCCATATCCGATCATATCCTTTCCGCTAACGACCGTGGAGAGCTGTCCCTTCCTTTGCTGCCTGGATTTGAGCAAGTGTTTGATGTGATAGGCCACGCTAAATATTGACAAAATTGCAGCTTTACGCGCACACGCACTCACTCACTCCTCGGCTTTTCTGCTTACCGTTCGGAATCCCACAACCAGAGCGTCGAGGCTTACTGACGCTCAAGCGCGCACACAACAATCTCAGCTCCACTTCCCAACCAGCATTGGTGCCTTTCCAGGGTTCTTCCCTCGGCCCTCTGCTCTAGCTGCGTCTCGCAAACGACCTCAGCTGAGTAGCTTGTTCGCCGAGGAGCGTGTAGTACAGGTAGGGTGGCCGATGATACATTTAGTAAAGTGGCAAAAAGTCAGAGCTCAATACGTAGTGAGCAGAATGAACGTACGCTAGCTTCTCTAGACATCTGGTTTCGTGGAAATGGTTTGAAAGTCAACACTGAGAAAACTCCACTGATGCTGTTGGGAAGCGCTCAAAATTTGCGAAATGCCCCGAATGTCACGGTCAAATTTCGCGATCACACTCTGGTACCCATTTCGGAAGTTAAGAATCTCGCATCACCTTCGATCGCACTGAACTGGGACGCGAGAACCCCCATACAGGGTAAAAGCCAAGTTCCAGAGTCGAGACTAAGGACGTTCGTTCTCGGCACGAATTGCTGCAAGCGTGGAGTCATAAAGAGAGCAGTCTAGGACAGCGCAGGCCTCGCCAGATATACCGTGAGCACCGCGTACATCTCCGTCGCTGCTCTACCAGGAGCAGTACAGACACGACAGGAAGCAGCTGGTTCTCACAGAGACGCCGACACGAGGTTCGAGATAGCTGCGCAGTAAGAGACACTCACCACTCAATGATGGAGGCAGTTAAACCAGGTTGCAGACGAAGAGAGTGTCACTTCGAAATGGAAAACCAGATAAAATATATTATAGGGAGGACGCAAAAAGTGACTCTATCTAGGAGCCCAGTTGTAATAAAACACGTATTGATCATGGATCATCGCCAGCGCAACGTGGCACGCTCTGAAGGTAAAAGAGTGGGTGTCTCTAGCGCCATCGGAAGCAGCGGATAACTTATTTGGTCTCGTCAACCAGAACACACGCGAGACTACGACCACAAGGTGGCGATCTAGGCGCGAGCCATGTGCAGAGAGCTGGCTAGCACGGGTAGCTCACGCCCAACTGTGACTAAGAGATGCGGCGCAGAGCGAGTACATGCGTGGAAGTGTCGGGCAGGAACACTCGCCGGGACCGCGACCTGTTTGTGCCCCGTCACGAACGGAGATGGGGAAGAGGCGTTCAGCTGTCGGCGGTCCCAAACTCCCTCAACTCGTTGCTCCAGACCTGCTGGAAGCCTTCCCGTGTCGCCTATTCGGCATCGCCGCCTAACGCGACACCTGTCGGCTCAGCTGCCCGCACCCGACTGACTCCATTGGCCGCTTCCCGGGCCCATGTGTGATGTGTTTCATTTGACCTGCATGAATGTGTGAGTGACTGTGTTGATCATCAACCTGACCATTTGACATTGTTTTATCTGCTGACGAGAGATGGTAATAGCCACACGCTTGTTGTGGAACATCTTAATAAACGTCTGAATTTGAATCTGAGTCTCAGCTCAGGTCACCATGTCACGGCATGTGACCTTATCTAAAAAAATGTTTGTGTTCGTGCCGAAGCAACAAAGTTTGTCCAAGAGATTTGAACCTTACAGAATTTCCTAAGACCATAAGTACATACCTACAATGCACAGATTTCGGATTTTAAATAACGGTGATCTAAGGTCAGGTCAATTTCGTGACCTATTAGAGTCGATGGGAAAATATGCAAATGCTCCTATTCAGAGAATTTGCATTGGGTCAGGTCAATTATTTCATAGTCATGCTATTTAAGCTTATTATTGATGACCCATGTGCAATTGTTGTTCAGTAGCCACTGCAAGGTCAACTGAGGTCATCTGACGTCCCAAACACTTGTTTGTCAAAACTTTTGATTTAATGCAGATCATTATCTTAGGAACGCATGGTGCCGCGGGGGCCATGCCCCCTCACTTTTTGTCCATTTTGTGTTTTAAAATTCACAACTTAGCTTCGATATAACAATTCAAAACCGGAACAGATTTGCGAAGACGAAAATAGATCAAATATGCAAGGACATCCTGAGAAGGGGGATTGAGTTCCGATCAAGACGGGATCGAAGATTCGCTGTCCCCCTCACTTTTCGTCCCGTTCCTACGCTCCTGATAAAGACAAAGACGTGCAGATGGCACCACTGTGCTTGTCTCGTCGAGTTGCATCACCACATATGTAGAACCTGAGTCAAATTTTGAGGTTGACGTAACCCGGTCACCATGATATGATTCAAAGTGTCTTTATGAGACAAACACGATGGCTTTCAAATTAGTTCTCTATGTTCAACTGATATAAGGAGTTATTCACGATTTTTGTTTTATCTCAGAAAATGTCATCGTGACATTTAGTGACCTCTTAAGCCTAAACTATTAACCTGCGCTAAAAATTGAGGGCATGAGTGGAGATTGCATTTGTAATGAGCTGTCGATATTTTTTTTCCGTTTGTTTCTAGCTATAGGTTCCGAGATATTTAAGGGTTTCTGGAGCAAAATCCTATGCTTGGAAAATTCGACCTTTGATGACTTCTGGTGGCCTGAGTTTTGACCTGAGCCCCCAAAACTGCGACTTATTTTTGACGTGATTTGTGGCGTGCTATCGACTATTATTATATATTTTTTATTCCGTCTACTCCCCATCAGAGACGAGTTAGAGGGGAGCGTTTAGACACCCCTGCCATGGCAAAGGCAGGGGTGCCTTTGCCATGGCATTGACCTTGGACCGCGCTCGCAGACAGCTAAGTTGATAGTGCTCTTGTATTTTTGCGATATATTTTAGGAACCACGTTAGATCTAAAATTAAGGATTATTTATTTAGTTTTCTAGATCGTTTAGGGATTGTATTTTGGCGTCCAAAGTTAGATCTTGGCTCTTGAATTGTCTTTTTTAAGGTTTTTCATTCTAGCTATTTGCGCCATAATTGTCTTGACCTATCAGTCTGGGAGTGTGTTTTTGTGATTTATTTTAGGAACCACGTTAGAT
>VOPJ01005533.1:13423-42410 GCA_014673585.1 Semibalanus balanoides
CAATGGTTCGTCTGGACCGAAGCGGTCTCTCCCCAAACCAAACCAAACCAAACCTACTGCAGTTGGACTTTTAGCTAGGTGGCTACACCAGCGCCATTTTTACCCGGTAATCCTATGTGTTAATCGGTAGTTCCTAAAACTGCCGATAGAGTGCGCCGTAAATGGTCCGCACAAGGCAGGTATATGAATGATCGCGATCCGGCGACCCCTGATCTGTGTTTTTTGTTTGTTTGTAATAAGAAGAAACTCTTTTATTCTATGGCTCATCCCTAAAACTGCGTTGTTTATTTATACCGTATGCATCTTTGCAATCAGCTACGTTACTCACCCAACAATGCAAGCAGGCAGTTATGCACTGTGTAGCTACGGTAATTTTGTGCTTGCATATCCTCGGCCCATTCATCCGGCGTGTGCGAACATCAAGGGCGGATTCAGAGGGGGGACAACATGGGGCTGGCGGCTCCCTCAATAGACAATTGGCGCCGGCACTAGTCTGGCGCCGAAGGCGCAATCTGGCCTCCCCCAAACCCATGGAGGACGCCCCTGAAAACCCATGGAGGGCGCCCCTAATTCCGGGGAGTGCACCCCGATGCCCCAAAAAGCATCACGGTTCAAATATTTCGAAAAGTCGTAGAACATCCGAGTTTTGATGCTAAATTACAAAAAACGTCAAATCAAAGAAAGGAGAATGACAATTCTCTTATAAATGGCTGTATCGGATTTGCGTGATTTGTTGTTTTTAACCCCTAAAAATAAGCAAAAAAATCGAACGGCGCCCCCCTCGTGTGCCAATCAAATGAAATGCCCCCCGGACCCGCAACCGTGCCTCCCCTCAATGAAAATCTTGCATTACCCCTCGCCAATTTTGTCACACTTGTAGTCGTAATTCACTGCTCGAATCACCATGCAAGTTCAAGCACTCTGCTCCTCACACACTGGCAAATCCAGAACGGTTGGGGGGGGGGGGAAATTCCAATAAGTCGCACACATATTTTGTTTGCTTTTGCATTGTTAGCTGATTTTAACCAAACTTTCCTTTGTTAAAGTTGCTTAGATTTTCTTCTATATCAGGTAATGTGCAAATTTGGTTTCGATTCCGTGCGTGTTGGAGGGTGATGGGCGCTTTGGTTCTCCTGGATCTGCTAGTGTCCTACACAAATAGTGCATCAGCCATCATCATCTGTGAATGATACATGATTACATCAGCCGTAAATGAGGGTTCAGTGACAACATAGTTTTAACAGTACAATTGCAAAAACGAGGGTTCAAAACATAACCAAAATTAATAAATCACGTTTGAAACGTAACTCCTGATATTTTCAACATTTCCTTCCTTCAATAATTTTATATTTTTTAAAATCCTTTTTAAAATAATTTGTAAAATCCTTTCTTAAATAATTTGTAAAATCCTTCAATAATTTTCAGCTTTTCGATTTTCAATTTGGTGTTCAAAGTTCGTGAAGGGAAGGAAACAATAGCCGTTTTCACGTTGGCTTATTTTGCGCGAAATGTTTTAAAACATTTTAAAATGTTTTAAAATGCTTTAACAGTAGCCGTCTTCACGATGGACTAATTTGCGAGAAATACGATGGACACGATGGACTAATTTGCGAGAGAAAAAGAGAAACAACAATTAACAAGTATAATTGTCTTATAAGGACTAGCCGGAAGCTGGTGATGGTTTACATTATTCCTGCCGCCGTAGCCGTTTTCCGAGATTGAGATCGCGCACCCACTGTGTCCGCTATGTTTAAGATAGCCTGTGTCGTTGACTCATACTGGCACTATCTTGAGTCCCGGCACACTGAAGTGGGTTAACAATTCCACTGCGCATGCGCATCTAACTTGTATCGTGCGGTCGACGGCGGCTGATTGAGAGCCGTGCTGTGCTGACTGAAGGTGCTACCGAAGGTGACGGGGCAGAAGCGACAGACAGCGGCGCCCGCGGCAACAGACGTACATCATGGTACGTATTGCATACGTGTTAGACGTTATACGGCTTTTTCGTAGATGTTAGTAGTTGTATATTTGGTTGCAGGCAATGCATGCGATGTTTCCGCACCGTCTTTTATTTAAAATTGTATGACGTCCGAGTTTCGTTGCATGTTGGCAAATCTTTTTATTTTCTGTAGTCTTATTTATTTATAGGTTTATGCAATTTGGTTGTCGATTTATAAATGATTGCAGGATTTATGCTGCACCATGAGCTTTTCTTGGTAATTTACCCCCGAAATGTTCAAAAGTACAATTTTTCATGTATCTATTCAATCTATTGATTCGATTATGCTTCTTTCTGATGGCTCATCAGGATCAGTCTTGATGGAAGGTCATGCATTTTAGGTCTGATCATTTTTTGGCTAAATTAATTTGAATCTCGTGTGATGTATTTTAATATTTTTGTTCCATACTAATTGTCCCATTTTTTGGGGGGCGGGTTAAAGGAAATAGTTCACCTTGGATTGTTTTTTCAAACACGATTTGATTATATTTTGAATTACAACTTCTTTTCATATTGTTAAAAATAGCCATACATCGCGCTGATTCAGGACAGAAGGACGTACATCATTAATTTTATCAAAACTATATGCGTACTCTGCAACGTCAAACGTAAGAATCAAATGGCTGCCAATCAGAATTCGAGAGTAGTCGCGTAGAGATTATGTAAGCCTACGATGGCCCACATTCCTGAATTCTTTAGTTTTTATGGCACGATCTCGAGCAAAAAGTGAAATAGTTTCGTCTGGAAGCTTTTCAGAGCAAAACTTGAAGCAAGGGGTTTCAACCAGGGTGCAAACTTGCTAATCTCAAGTTCAAAAACCCATGTCTGAGCGATATTCCTTAAAAGAGTGTGACCTATCTTTTGAAATGTCAAATATATTTTTTTATTGACGGTAAGAGCTTGCTTGATTATTGGTTACAATATGTGTAACTTCTGGA
This sequence comes from Semibalanus balanoides, assembly GCA_014673585.1. Taxonomy (NCBI): domain Eukaryota; kingdom Metazoa; phylum Arthropoda; class Thecostraca; order Balanomorpha; family Balanidae; genus Semibalanus; species Semibalanus balanoides. Next base: position 16,361 of record VOPJ01005533.1, read on the forward strand.
CCTTATAGTTGAATTTTACTATATTCTGTATGCATTGTTTTGTTTAAACTCATAAACGATCGTCACTAAAGGGGAAGAGTGAAAGATGTTACCTAATAATGGCAGACTGCCAGCAGCAACAGATATTCTGCGTTTAATTGAAGAGCAACTGCTCAGGCGAAGGCTCTGCGATATGAAATTGAATCATACTGTCGAGTAGTGAGCGACTTTGGAATATTCACAACTAAAGTGATTTCTGGAAATGAAGTACATGGCTAAATTCAGAAAAAATATGTCCTACAGACTAGTGTCAACAACTCCACATGACCAATGTGAGTAGGCACACTCCCTTTAAGTGGAAAATTCTAGCAAAAAAAATCGCGGAGTGGACAATTGTATTGAAAATGGTACAAATTGTATTCCTGTTGGGTGTCAGAATAGAAAATTCGAGCCAAAGTGACCATGAGAGTGGAAAATTATTTATAAAATTGTGAAATATGTATTTATGCTTTGAATATCAAAATCAGTAGTTTTCATTGAAATCATGTACGTATTGTGGCTAATAGGTATTTGTCAGAATTAATATCACAATTCATAATTTGGAAGTGGGAAATTTTATCCTTGAGTGGGGCGTGTGAGTGGAAACTAATTCACATTTAGGTGTCATTTCCCAGTCAAATCGACAATTTTCGGGACACTGCCCATTTGTATAAATATATCGTTTATTGGTCTTTTTCCATCTGCTCGGTAACAAATGGCAATCACGAGCGAGGCTGACGAGCGACGCTTCAACTCGCATTGCGTTGCTGGCAACCGAACTTCGTATTCTTCCATTATATAAACAAATGCAAGCATTGTCAAATTAAAATAATCACGTCGCTATACGCCTGAGTTGTTGAGTCGGTACTGTCCTGTTTTCAGGCCTCTCCGATCCACCTCCTGCTGCTGCTGACGTTGGCGGCGGTCAGTGTGGGCGGATACCGTGTCCTGATGGTGGCGCCAACCGGAGGCAAGTCGCAGAAGAACGTGTTCTACGGCCTCGGCTCCGGCCTAGTGGCTCGTGGACACGACGTCGTCTTCTTCAACGGCTTCAAGCCGCCCGCTCCGGTCAAAGGAATCCGCGAGGTGGTCCCAGATGAGCTGGCCAAACTGTTCGCGGACGAAAACTTTCCCAACATGTTCAAGATGAATGAGGAGGGGATGCAAGCTGGTTTCAAACAGATGCAAGTTTTGATGTCTGAGGGGCCTCGTGTGGCTCTAGCCAGTAAAGAGTTGGACGAACTTCTGACGGAAAAGTTTGACCTCGTAGTTTTCGGCGTTTTTACTTATCCCTTCCATTTCATTCCGCATGTGCTGAAAGCACCCTTCATTTTCCTCTGTCCAATTTCATATTTTCCAACGGCAACAAGTCCTCTCGGCAATCCGACCATCCCGGCGCTGCACCCTACTGGCTTCATCCTCGGCACCGACAGAATGACGTTCCTGCAGAGGGTGAAAAATGTGGCTAGCCACCTATTCCTAGACGTCGTGATGAGACGAGTGTATGCCAGCTACTGTGACCGTCTGGTGGCGGAGAAGTTCGGTGTCGGTGTGATGCCGCCGGCGCTGGAGATCGAGAGGAACGCCAGCCTCGTCATGCTCAACAGCAACCCAGCGATGGACTACCCCAAGGCTCTGCTCCCCAACACCATCGAGGTGGGAGGCATGCACTGCACGCTGCCGAAACCCCTGCCGAGGGAGCTGACCGACTTCCTCGGCGACTCTGAGTTCATCTACTTCAGCCTGGGCTCCGTGGTCAGACCCCAGGACATGTCGCCAGCCCAGAAGGCCGCGATCCTCTCCGCTCTCGGCTCTCTCCCCTTCAAGGTGCTGCTCAAGTGGGACACGACTGACCGCTCCGGCATCCCCGCCAACATCCTGCCCTCCAAGTGGCTGCCGCAGCAGGACATCCTCGGCAACAGCCGGTGTCGGCTGTTCGTCTCCCACGGCGGCTTCGCCAGCCTCGTGGAGTCGGTCTGCCACGGCGTGCCCATGGTGATGCTGCCCGTCTCCGCCGACCAGCAGTTCAACGCCGTCAACGCCGTCCGGCTGGAGATCGCCGAGACGCTGACCTGGGACGCCCTGACGCCGGAGAGCCTGAAGTCGGCCATCACCGTGGCTCTGTCGCCCGGTCATCTCGCTGCGGCACGACATCGTCAGCAGCTGATGAAGGGGCAGCCGGTGCCGCCGAGGGACCTGGCCGTTCCACTGGGTGGAGCACGTCATCAGGCACGGCGGCGCGCCGCACCTGCGCTCCGTAGGAGCAGATCTTCAACTTCTTCCAGTACTACTCGCTGGATGTGCTGGCCTTCCTGCTGGCGGTGCTGCTGCTGCTGCTGAAGCTGTTCGTGGTCGTGGTGAAGGGTTGTTGTCGCTGTGTTTGTGGAAGGAACGGCCAGTCAGGCGCCGGAGGAACTGAAGGCCAGTCAGGTGCCTAAAGAACCGAAGGCCAGTCAGACGTCCCAAAGAACTGAAGGCCAGTCAGACGCCTAAAGAACCGAAGGCCCGTCAGGCGCCCAAAGAATCGAAGGCCAGTCAGACGCACAAAGCATCGAAGGCCAGTCAGACGCCCACTAAACCGAAGGCCAAGGGCAAACGGGCCAAACGTGACTAGAAACTGTTCTTTTTGTATTGCTGCTTGTAGACGCGGTAGCTGCTCGCAGTAATGTGTACACATATGACATTGCATTGGTGATTTAGAGATATTTGAATGAGCATGTTCGTTGATTCGTGCCGAATGTTTTAATTTGTGGTCGTTAAAGCGATTGCTTTGATAATTAAATCCAGTCAAGTGTATTTATGGATCAAGTTTCGTAAGCTGAACATCGTCTATTTTGCGACAATGCTAATGTAACAGGATGCAACTAAACAAATATATATGGCAATTTTTTGTGCCCATGCGAAGAACATTGTCTTTGTATAAATCGTTGTTGTAACAACGTTGTGACACCGTTTTGCGAACGTCGTAATGTAACAGTGTTACAACGTCAGACACGTAGCCAAGGGGGCGGCGGAGGCGGCCCTCTTCCTACCCTGGAGGCCTGGCGGGCCCTTTTTGGCGCGTGCAGCGCCTTGAAAAGGGCCGACGAGACCGCGCGAAGCGCGGTATCATGGGTCTAACTAAGTCCACGCGGAGCGTGGTCTTTGAAGAGTTAAGAGCACTTCAGAGGTTCTTTAGGGCCACCAGGGCCCTCTCTGAAAGACCAAAGGGTCCTTAGACGTTCACAAGAGCCCTTTGCATGTCAGAGGGGCCCCTGGACAAGCCAAAAGGCCTCTGAGCGGGTCAAAAAGACCCCTGAACACGTCGAATGGGCCCCTAGCCAGCACAGAGGGCTCCTGGGAAGGTAGAAGGGCCCCCTGGGCAGGTCGGAGGGGCCCCTGGGGAGGTCGAAAGGGCCCCTGAGCGGGTCAGAGGGCCCCCAAAAATACGTCGAAGGGGACCCTAGCCAGCATAGAGGGCCCCTGGGAAGGATGGAGGGACCCTGGGCAGGTGGGAGGGGCCATGGGGAGGTCGAAAGGGCCCCTGAGCGGGTCAGAGGCCCCCCTGAACACGTCCAATGGGCCCCTAGCCAGCACAGAGGTCCCCTGGGCAGGTTGGAGGGACCCCTGGGCAGGTCGTATGGGCCCCTGGGAAAGTCAGAGGGGCCCCTGGTAGGTCGAAAGGGCCGCTGAGTGGGTCAGAGGGCCCTCTGAACACGTCGAATGAGCCCCTAGCCAGCACAGAGAGCCCCTGGACAGGTCGGAGGGATCCCTGAGTGTGTCGGAGGGGCTCTGAGCATGTTGGTAGGGCCGAAAATGCAGCCAGTTCCTCACGAGTACGGAGGGAGCAGCCCTTTTTATCCGTTCTTCTGGCCCTTTCAACGCTCGGGAATAGCCCCTTTCGAGGCGCCCCCTCCCTGTGCGAAATCCTGGCCTGTGGTGGTTTGCGGTTTGCTGTGCCACCAGCCGTACTCGGGAGCCGGCCACGTTCGACCCCGCGGCAGGCGGCCGGCCTGCCCGCGGCCACCTACGTGACCTGACTCGGTCCGGGGTCGGACCGGGCCGCCGGCCGGCCGGCAGTCGATTGGAACGGGGCCCTCCGCGGCTCGAGCGCCCGCGCGGGGACCGCTTTGGTCTCTTGCTGCCGATTCGCCTCACTTGATGATAATGATAATTTACCATCAGTGCCTCGAATCTTTGGGTGATCGCTCTGTCACATGCGCAGCCGGCACTGATTTTGGTTTTTCAAGTTTAAGTTTAATTAAGGAATTATGGGCACTCGGCCGTGGCCGCGAAGCGAGTCTCGAGTGGGACCGGCTGGCTGACGAAGTCACCCAGCCCGGAGAAGTTGGACCCTGTCAACGAACCGCGGGGACGCCTTCAGAGTATGGAAGAGCGGGAAGACCATCTGCTCTCTCAGGAATCGAAGGAGATGGACCGCGCCGCAGATTAGCGGCCTTGAGAGCGTTGTCTCTCAGATGACACGCTACGTAATCGCCGTAACTTGGACATCGAAGGAGGCCGACCGACACGTACATCTCCGATCGTTATTCAACGCTGGAGGCCGCTACGCTATTCGGGCAAGTAACGAGGTGTTGGAGAAGAAAGGCGGTTTAAATTGCAGAGTACAGGCCGAGGGCAGAACTTTGATGATTTTGTTTACGTCCTCCGTGATCTGTCTCGTTCATGTAACTTTTGCAGGTCATGCAATGAGTCCCTGATCAGAGATAGGAATAGGTAAAATCGGACTGAGGTGTGCAGAAAACTGTGAAAAACTCTGCGCCTGTCCCCAATGTAGAAGCTTGTCTCTTGCCTCCGCCATTTCCATCTGCCAGGGCCCAAAGGGAGGCGCCTCCAGGGACGCTGGAGAGAATCCGCGGACTCCGATGTCTCTGCTACCGCCGGATCCGCGCCGCAGACGACTGCGCGACGTAAAGGGCTTCCGTCCGGTACATCATGCCGTGTCTGCAGCCAGAGACCAGGCAGTGGCCATCGGCCGGCTCATGACCGGCGGCCCGACGACAGAGGTGACGTCGGCTCTCCACCATGGTCACCACCGGAGTGCCGAAACTGCGGCAGACAGAGACCGCACCGCCGAGCTGAGGACTGCCCGGCCTCTACACAGCTGAGTCCATCGCTCAGGAAAGACCGGACACTTCGCAGCGGTCCTTCGAGCCCGACACAAGACACGAACGTCAGCTTCAAAACCGCAGCCGCAGCCCTGGGTGGAGTCGCTACGGTCAGGCAGGACCGTCAACGTCGACGATCATCGCCTCAGCGTCGTCTGGAGGAGCCCCGAGGATCAGGGTGCATGCCAGGGCGTACCGGGCTGCACTGGTGTCTGCACTCCCAGATACCGGCGCCGACATCACGGTCGGCGGGGAGGACTTCCTGCTCAGGTGGGCGGATCAGTCTGGACTCTCCATCCCCGCCAACTTGAACCCCCGATCAGGCTGACGGGAAGTCATCCAGTCGGTGGGGGTCCTGTCAGCCGCCTGTCACCGGAGACGTGACATGGACGAGGGACGTCCACATTCTCCCCGGAGTCCGAGGACTCCTGCTCTCCTGGACGATCTCCAAGCAGCTCCGGTTGAATTCCTGACATAACTACCCGTGTCAGATCTCGACCCTCTCGGACGACCTGTCGTGGGGTGGGGGCCGCCGGCGCGCCGCCGGTCGGACGAGGGCGGCCGTCGCGGCCCCGGTGCATGGCGCACCGCCGTTCAGGGAGGACGGCCAGCCCGGCGCCGGGTTGAGCCACTCGGTCGGCGTAGGGCGGGCCGGTCGCAGCCCGGTGCGGCGCAACCGCTGGTCGGCGAGGCGACCAGCCCGGCGCGGCGCGCCAACGGTCGGCGAAGGCGGCCGGTCGCGGCCCATGTGGCAAGGCGCAACTGCCGGTCGGCGAGTGGCATGCCGCAGAAGTCGCCAGAAACGCAGCCTGACAATCCGTTCTGGAGGAAGTACGACCGTGCGGCTGCGTGTTGACCCGGGAACAGCAGGCTTGAGGAAATTGATCCAGAACGGGTTTCCGGGCGCCGTCAGACGTACCAGACTCATCAGATCGTACTGGGCCGTGCATAGCGGCTGGTCCGTCGACGACGACTTGTCGTATGTGGCTGTCGCCTGGTCTCCCTCGGACCGTCCGTCGGGGCTGTGCTCGAGCTCTACATACGACGGACAATCCTGGGGAAGGAACGGACCAAAGCCAGGGCTCGCCAAATCGTGTTCTGGCCTGGGCTTGATCATGACATCGAAAACCTCACCCGAAACTGCCACAGGTGCCAGCGTGAGCTGCCGGCTCAGCAGAAGGAGACTCTCATCCACAGACCGGACGCCACCAGACCCTTCCAGCATCTGGATATGGACTTTGCTGAGCATGCGGGAAGTAATACCTGGTCGCTGTCGATGGATTTTCCTGGGTGGCGTTTTGTCGAGGCTCTGGGAGTCCGCGCCCACCCGAAAGCCCTGCCGTGTGTTGAAAAGCAGTATTCTGCCGGGTGGGTGTGCTGAACTATTTGGACCGACGGTTGGACCAATTCACCCGACTTCATTCCGCTCGTTCATCACAAGTGGGGGATAATTCACCATCGTGTTTCCCCCATTACCACACAATCGAAACGGACGGCCGAGCTGCTTGTGGAAGTCGGGGAAGAAACTGCTAAGGAGAATGCTGGGTGATGCGATTGGACAGCTGACCGACGAGTGTGGATCCCGTGGGATTCCTCCACACCCGCAACACCCCGGGGCGGAAGGTTGGCCGCTCCCCGCTGCCCAGATCGTCTTCGGGAGACCGATCAGAGAATAACCGTTCCGGCACACCGGCGCAGCTTCGCACCGGAGTGGCAGCGTGCAGCTGACGTCGCCGAAACCCAGGTGATCAGGGACCAGGAGAAGGTGAAAGATGCCTACAACCAGCACGCGCGCGAGCTGCCGATGCTGTCTGTGGGAAACCAAGTTGCAGTGCGAGGACCAACCGCACGGGACGGTGGGACCGGCACGGGGTGGTACCGAGTGGCCCTTACCGTCGGTACTACGTCCGCCTGGCGGGAGGCCGGGTCCTCGTACGGAACCGGCGGCACCTCCGACGCCGGTACGGTCATGCAGCGCCGGACCCCGTGCCTGCTACCGCAGGACCCCGTGGGTTCAACACCTTCGGCGACATCGCACCCAACACAGAGACCACTGGGGAGCCGGGTCCGGGAGTTCGTGTGTCGCACGAGTGCAGCCCCCGTGTACCTCCACCGCTGCGCCGGTCGGAACGAGTGCGCCGCCCACCGCGGAGACTGATAGAGGAGATATGATTATCGTTTGTTTCGCACTTGTCTGCTTCATACATGGGAAAGTGTGGTGTTTTGTTGAAACCGTGCCGCCAGCAGTGCTCGGGCACCGGCTGCGTTTTTTGTTTGCGCCAACGATAGATTTCGTTTTATGATGTCTGTTAATTTCGTACTCGGTGTCAACTCGTAGTGGGGGAAATGTGGGGTTTTGGCGGTTGCTAGGTGTCCACCCAACGCCGTATCGGAGCCGGCCGCGTTCGACCCGCAGGCAGGCGGCCGGCCCCTGTGGCCCGCGGCCACCACGTGAAACCTGGACTCGGTCCGGGTCGGACCGGCCGGCCGGGCCGGCCGGCAGTCGAGACGGGACGGAGGCCCCGCGGCTCGACGCGCCGCGCGGAACCGCTTGTCTCTTGCTTGCGATTCGCCTCACATTGGATGATAAGATATAATTTTACATCCAGTGCCTCGAATCTTTGGGTGACGCTCTCACACTTGGCTTACACTGCTTGGTCGAGACCCTTTGAGGCGCCGACCCGGACGAAATCCCGATTACGTTCCTGGCTCATGGCCTCTTTTGCGGGTCCCGAGATCCTGGTCCAATCCAGCTCATCAAAAAGTTTTTTGTTTCCTTCAACTGTCCCCGAGCACCAAGAAAAAAAAAGATATGAATCAAATCACAAAATAAAGTGGCCGAAAATCCGTAGTTTTTTTCATATCCAGCCTCCTTTTTGTGGGTGGGGGGGGGGGGGGCTTTCAACGCTACGGGAAGGGCCCTTTGTAGGTGCTGCCCCCCCCCCCTCTGACGAAATCTTGACTACGTGCCTGTACAACGTTCCTGGGAGTCTTACAAAATAACATCACAACGTTGTGCCGTTGTGTCGTAACCTGGTCACAACGTTGTGCCGTCAAATTATTCGCTGGGTTTCTAACTAAGATAAGAGCTGGCCCGAATCGTTTAACACTGTGATAAATGACACCGCCCTTGGGATCTGCTGACATTTTAGACGAGATATCCCCTCGGTGCATCAATCGACTCCTTGGCACACCGGTGTCGATTGAGTATGACTCCATATGTCGAGTATGATGTCGAGTATGACTCCAGATCGGAAGGTTGATTGTTTAAATCACATCGGGGTCAACTAAACAATTTTAGAACGTTTTGTGTACGCTTGCCTGCTTGTACTTATTTACCGGGTGCAAAAATGAGCGATTTCCTCTCAAGTCTTTCTCCGGTGACGGTATCTGCTCTCCTGTCTTCTTTTTCATATTTTTTTCCCCGGTAGCGTCCGTTTAAGTGCTAGGTTTGTGTATTTTTACGCTGTTGTACCAGCAGCTGTAGCCTACTCTGTGTCTGATGTCTTGTGTCTGTCTTTGACAGGTACCCTGATCATGAGGCTGAGGTCGGGATGCTGGCTGAACGGCTCGGTTTCAGCCACGTCAGTCTCTCTTCAGAGGTGATGTCGATGGCGCGTCTGGTACCGAGGGGCTTCACAGCCGCCGCTGACGCCTACCTGACCCCCTGCATCAAACACTACCTCAGGGTATGCACATTCGGCTGGGTATCCATGCGTTCATTCAGCTGCTTATTTATGTGTGTGTGTTTCAAGTCGTTAATTAATTTACGCTCAGTTCATTCACTCGCCAATTATTTCACTCATTCATTCGCGCATCCTTTCATTCATACATTCATTCATTTGTTCGTTCATTCGTTCATTCATTAATTCGTTCATTCATTAATTCGTTCATTCATTCATTTATTTCATTATTTCCGTTCATTTGTTCATCTTCATTCATTATAATATTTCCATTAATTCACATTCATTCATACACATATACATTTGTGTATATGTGTCCTACATTCTTTCATGCATTCGTCCATTGATTCCTGTAACATTCCTCTCCACATTACCTAGTTAGTTTGCCAATATTGCACAAAGATTGCAGCGTTACTCGTCGCAGGTACGGGTGACTTCAGACTGTCAGTATTTTGATAGGACTTTAGCACATTTTATTGCTGATAACTGCAAGACATTCTTTTCCCCAAAGACATGGCGTCATAAGTTGATACTGCTGAACGTAATGTCAAAAAGTGAGGTGATGATTGTGACGATAACTTATTGATTTATGCAAAACATGACGGTTTTCGTCTTGTCCATGATCATCAATCAGCTGTGATGTATATAAATACCGGTGCACTTCAAAGACCATGAGCTGAATGAACGCGCAGGGCATGTGTGAGTGGGTATGTCTCGTTTTCGATAAGAGTGATTTTCTTTTTGCACTTTGCACCTGCTAAAGCTTGGTTCTGTTTGCACAATTGTAGCATATCGTAGGTCAGCTGCCTTTAGACATGTCTACCCCCGAACTCTGATGCTCGCCACCTTATTGACTATCAAAGCACTCATCTAAATCCCCATCTTCTTGTCTTGTCTTCTTGCACGTACCCGTACCTGCCTTCGCTATCGCGTGGCTGGCAAGTCATCCTTTGTTGGCAGTGGAATACTTATCTCAGTCACGGCAAACCAAATTGATAGGACTTTTGCCACGTATTTGCCTGAAAAACTGATTGATATGAAACGATGCTCCTCGTCTTGGTAAATGGTGCGTACAACTTCCCGTAATTTCGAATTACCAGTGACTGAAAGAGGTGCTCTGCACAGCTAAGGCTATTTTTGCCTCCCATGCCGTCTCCCAGCATTGCGTGTCAACTGTTTGATGTTTGTTTTGCCGGCTTCTGTGGCAGAGTTTCAGCTCTGGCTTTCGTGACGAGCTGCGGGGCGTCAATGTCCTGTTCATGCAGAGTGACGGTGGACTGACTCCGATGGACAGGTGAGAATGTGAAGTTCAGCCGCAACCGGCGGTTGGGCGGGGCGATAAATGCAGCGGGAGGAACGGCGTTGGATTTTCTTTAGTTATTATTAAACTATGTGTCCGTGACTGGCCAGTGGCCAGTGGCCACCGGTTACCTCGGTTATCCCGGGCGTAACGGCGGATCCTCGACTGAGGCAGTCGCGAGGACGAAGTGGAACCTCTTTAGTGGCTTTTTAAAGGTACGATATAGCTTGTGGTACATAACTGAAGCTTCTTCGTGCCCGAAATGGTAAACTATGAATGCTATATTGCAGTTGACTTAGCATGAGCGGTACTTAAGCGCAATATGTTTGTACCCAGCATGTGAATGGACAATGGGCATGACAGGACGTCCCACTCGGGTCAGGCTAGAAGCGTTGCAGCCTTTATTCGAAGAAGGCTGCCACAGTGCCACATACTTGTGAAGGATACCGTCGGATGTCTGATTTGATGATTAGGCTCATGATTGTCGCATGCTTTGTCATAAAATTGCATCTCCTAACTTTTCTTCTCTTAATAATTGAATAAGTGCACAAAAAGCGTATATTGGTGTCCTACGTTTTTATTTGTTTCCTGTTGCGACTTCGTTTGACATTTTTGCACAAACCCTCTTAATTTGTTTTATCGATCTACCCTGACGCTTCCACATTCCTATTTCCCAGCAACCCAAACCTCTGACATTATTAACTTGCCCTCCCTTACGGCTCATTTTCCCACCAGTTTTAACGGTTCGCGCGCCATCCTGTCCGGGCCGGCGGGCGGCGTGGTGGGCTACGCTCAGACCACCTACCGGCGGGAAACGGAACTAGCAGTTATCGGTTTCGACATGGGTGGCACCAGCACCGACGTCAGCCGGTTCGACGGCACCTACGAGCACGTCTTCGAGTCGACAACTGCTGGCGTTGTTATTCAGGCGCCGCAGGTGCGTCTAGTCTGGGGTGGGATCGCGTCCTTGTTTGTGTGAGGCTTTTGTATGTTTTGTTTGCGTCATGCTTATTTGTCTGCTAGACGTAGTTGATCGACTTTGAATCGAAATCAGAGACTAGTGAAGCAATAATGTCAACGCTCGCTAGCGCTAGTTTCTTTGCTTTGATTCTAGCTAAATAGTCACAGCATTGGTATGTTCTCAATTGTATAATATACATCAGGTAACGACAATCTGACTATCCCAAAATATGCCTTGTACTCTCGTATGGGCGCTATATAACTATATTATTGCGGCGCCCTTTTTAAGCCCCAATTATCATCATCATTGCACTCTCGTCTAACTTGATGTCCCCTGACCTGACTTTGTTTGACCCCACAGCTGGACGTGAACACTGTAGCAGCTGGCGGTGGCTCTGTGACCTGACCTGACTTTGTTTGACCCCACAGCTGGACGTGAACACGTAGCAACTGGCGGCGGCTCTGTGACCTGACCTGACCTGACTTTGTTTGACCCCACAGCTGGATGTGAACACAGTAGCAGCAGGGGGCGGCTCTGTGACCTGACCTGACTTTGTTTGACCCCACAGCTGGACGTGAACACAGTAGCAACTGGCGGCGGCTCTGTGACCTGACCTGACCTGACTTTGTTTGACCCCACAGCTGGACGTGAACACAGTAGCAGCAGGGGGCGGCTCTGTCTTATCGTTCCGGGCCGGGATGTTTGCTGTAGGACCCGAGTCGGCCGGCGCCCACCCAGGTCAGACCCCCCCCCCGCCACTCCAACACCCCGATAACACTTCAAGGCAGCTGTAACTCTGGCTGATGACGATGTAGCTCGACGAGGTCCTATGCTTCTTGTGTATGGAAGACGGAAATTGTATCGTGATAAACAAGTATGTTTGATAGAGAATCATGAAACAAGGTGATAAATAAATATGTGAAAGGAAGTCCATGTAAGGAAGCTGAAACTAAGCCGTTGGTAATCGTTGAAGTACAAATTATTTCATAATATTGCATTGTTTCATTCCATACAATATTGTTCAGAATGAGAGCAATGGCAGATTTACAACTCACCATACCAGTTACAGATCCTCAGCAGTAGCAACAGGCCCATTCTAGTGTATTCCGCCATTTCGTCTGAGTTGCTGCTGCTGTGTTGATGTGTAGCTCTGAGGTGTGTCTCGATGTTCAGTAGCTGTGTGCTGACGCGTACCTCCCCGCCAGGTCCGGTCTGCTACAAGAAAGGGCGGCCCCCTGACGGTGACGGACGCCAACCTGGTGCTGGGTCGGCTGCTGCCCGACTTCTTCCCCAGGATATTCGGGCCCAACGAGGACGAGCCGCTCGACAGTGGCGCCGCCTATACACAGCTGCAGAACCTCGCCAATGACGTAAGATGGCAGCAGCGGCGGTGGGAGAGAAGCAAGGGGGAGAGAGGGAGGTGGGAGAGAAGCAAGGGGAGAGAGGGAGGTGGGAGAGAGGGATGGAGGGAAGAGTGGACAGGGGTATAACAGTGTCATATTCTGATATAACTGAATGTATTTGTGTAGTTAATTGTTTGATAAAGTAAACTGAGACGAAATCCGAGGTCTGTTCTGTGACCTAGCTGACGTTTCTGTGCCGTTTGCTGACATTTGACGCTGTGTGTGACCTCATGTGACCCCTACTGCAGGTAACTCCGTGTACTCCTGTCACCCATGAGTGTCAACTCATGCAGTCCCGTGTAAACCAGTCTCTGTCCCCGTGGGGCCCCGGAGTAACGTCATGTGACAATATATGACCCCATGTGACCCATTGGTACCCCATGTAACCACTCCGTACCCTATTAAACCCCTGTAATCCTACATGCCGCCATGTGTTTCATCTCCCTTGGAACCTCATGTGCCGCATTGTGACCCCATATAATCCCGCTGACACATTATGCTGCTGTAGTAAAGTTATCGAAAGGAAGAGTTCGTTTTCAGTTTAAAGTCTTCGTAACTTTCACGCTATATTGTCCTCACACACACGCTCTCAGTCTGCGTACGACCGCACACTCGGCGGCGGGTTACAAAGCCCCTCTCTCTCGTCGGCTGATACAAAGCCTCTCTCGCTCGGCGGCGAGTTACAGAGTCCCTCTCTCGGCGGTGGGTTACAGACTGACCTGGCGGTGGCTGCGACGCTCGGCGGCCAGCCGCGCCCGGTGACGTCACAACACATGACGAGTACACGTGATCAATCATCGCATAGCAGTTAATACCAAATAAGGCAAAGGAGGATCCCGGCCGCGTCGTAACTAACTTTGTTACACTGCCACATATAACTCCATGTGCCCCTGTTTTCCCCCATGTAACCCTTCACTCCCTATTCTAACCCCATATGACCCCTGTCTGCACTGCTGCCCAGGTGAACCGGTTCCTTCAGACACAGAAGGGCGGCAGGACGGAGCCGATGTCGGTCGAGGAGGTCGCCATGGGCTTCATCAGGGTGGCCAACGAGACCATGTGCCGGCCGATTCGCAGTCTGACGCAGGTCAGCAGGAGCTGCCGTAGCGGGGCCACAGGACGGGGACCGAGGGCATTTGTGGAATCCGTGTGATTGGTTAAAGCGTAAATAACATGAACTACCAGTACCAGGTAGTTCATGTTATCTATGGTCGAAGTTATTTGGATGATGGGTTACAGGGGACTACGGGTGAGGGCTTATCAGTCCGTCATTAAAGTACTTTCACGTGCATTTGCGGTATCTCTGCTCCTAATTTGAGCCATGACTTTTGAATGATCTTTATCATAGGTGTATTTTGGAAAGTAATTAATGTTGTAGGTTGTTGTGCAGCATTATCACCTACAATAGACGACTTTATTAAATTATTCAAATGATTTTATTAAATTGTACATTGCATTGCCAACATGCATGTGTTTGCTTTGTTCTTTGAGCAGCCATGTCGGTCGATTGTGTCTGTGTTCTAGCTCTCCCTCTATTCATGCTATGTAGTTATCCCCGGCAGGCTCGCGGTCACGACACCGCCCAACACGCGCTCGCCTGCTTCGGCGGCGCCGGAGGGCAGCACGCATGCGCAATAGCGCGCGCGCTCGGCATGGGCACCGTGTTTGTGCACAGGTGAGGGGTCGCATGACGTCAGAGGGATGTCAGAGGGATGGCGGAGGGTGCAGAGGATTGTCAGAGGGATGTCGAGGGATGTCTAAATGATGTCAGAGAATGTCAGAGGGATGTCAGAGGGAATGTCAAGAGGCGATGTCAGAGGATGTTCAGAGGGATGTCAGAGGGATGTCAGAGGATGCAGAGGATGTTCAGAGGAGAGTGTCAGATTGTGCGTGGATGTCAGAGAGATGTAACTCCCATGATGTTCAGCGAGGACATTCAGAAGGGTAGGAATGTCAGCGAAGGATAATTCAGAGGCGAGTTGTCAGGAGGTAAGTCAGAGGATCAGGATAATTGTCAGAGGATGTCAGAGGATCGAGAGGATGTAGAGGAGGTAAAGGAGATGTTCTAATTGGATGTCAAGAGGGAATGTCCAGCAGGAATAAGTCAGCAGGCGAATGGATCTAATGGGATGTCATAGAGAGCGATGCGGTCAGTAGCATGCAGAGAATGTCAAGATGGATGTCAGAGGGATGTCAGAGGGATGTCAGAGGGATGTCAGAGGGATGTCAGAGGGATGTCAGAGGGATGTCAGGGATGTCTAAGGGATGTCAGAGGGATGTCAGAGGGATGTCAGAGGGATGTCAGATGGGATGTCAGAGGGATGTCTAATGGATGTCAGAGGGATGTCTAATGGATGTCAGAGGGATGTCAGAGGAACATCCACTAGGTAAAAGGTTAAAACAAACGTCTTTTTCGGCTTTTTGCAAGTAACTGATGTCTCTGCTTGCGTGCGTGCGTGCGATGGTGGGTGCGTTTGTGCGTGCATACACACTACACAGAGCATGCTTGTTTTTTTTTTCTTCTCCAAAACAGCGTGTGTCTGTGCTGTAACTGATTGTGTGGTCTGTTGTCTCAGGTACGCCGGTATCCTGTCAGCGTTCGGCATGGCTCTGGCTGACGTGGTTCACGAGGCACAGGAGCCCTGCGGTCGGCTCTACGCACCAGGTACTGTCTTTAAAGGGAGTGTGTCTTCTGACATGGCTCATTTGGCCTTTGGAGTCGTTGACACTGGTGTATTAACAGTTTTTTTTTCTGAATTGAACCATGACTTCATTTCTCTCAGAGTTGCTGAGATATTCCAAAGATTCCAGGAACTGGCTGGGAGCCAAATAAAAACATCAGGTAGACTCCAGAGGGTTACTAAAAACATTGATAATATCGAAATATGTATCAAAATTTGCTAGCATATCGTTAGCGCCGGCAATAGCAATTCGACAAAATAGCTCATGCTCGCTTATCAGCCGAATAGTACTTACTTGTATGTCCTACTGGCAACGCTTGATAGCAATCGGTTGGACGAATATATCAATTTAGAGCTACGAAATTTGCACATAATAAAGTTAACAGTGGCAAGAACATGCTCTGCAAAACTTGTTTTTCTATCTTGCATAATGTGACTGTAATTGTAGGTGCGCCGCTTTACAAAACTTGTGTTGCCTCTGATTGCATGCACTGTAGCTGCTATGGTGATCGTTGTATCGACATCAAAACAAAGCAAAAATAAGGAAAAAGAATGTATGTAAAAATTCAACTTAAGCGTTTCCTGATGTGAATTTTATCGTATCCATCAATCAAACCAATAGCTTCTTACCGTAATACGAATATGTTTGGCATTCCAAAACAGTAGACACACTCCCTTGAACTAAGCAGACTCTTCACACCGGCTGCTGTCCGTGTCTCACCAGCTGCAGAACTCTGACACGGATAGCCGTGTCATACTGACACGGATAGCCGTGTCATACTGACACGGATAGCCGTGTCATACTGACACGGATAGCCGTGTCATACTGACACGGATAGCCGTGTCAGAACTGCAGCTAGTGAGACATCAGCTGGTAGGCTGTTACCGCTCACCAGACATGTGCTCGGATCCCGAAAATGGATCTAGGGATCTGATCTCTGGAATCTTGATCCCGGATCCACTGGGATCATAGATCCACCTTCACAATTTGTTGATGGATCCACTGGGATCATAGTTCCGTCTTCAACATTGGTCGATGGATCCGCCGGGATCCGAGATCGCAGGTACCATTTTGCACTGATCCACTTGGATCCCAGTCCCGTCAATATTCAGATATGTATTTTCAGACCCCATATTTTAAGTAATTTTCAGTACATTTTTATTTGTTGTAAATGGAACTAGAATGAGCGTATACCTTTAGTTAGATTTTGTAAAAAATATAAATATGGCGTAATTTATCAGTCGGATCCTGTCGGATCCGAGATCCGTTCGGATCAGATCCATTTTCATTGTGTATTATGGGATCCAAGATCCGTTGACAATTTTAATCGAGGGATCAACTGGGATCCAAGTTCCACTGTTCTATTTCGTCGTGGGATCCAGTGGGATCATATATCCTGTCAGCTGATGGTCAGCTGATGTTTAATACAATACAATATCCAACATTGCGTTTTGTCGAGAGATCCTCTGGGATCATAGATCCTTCCTTCAGATCAATGCACATGTCTGCCGCTCACCGCCGTTTTGTCGGGATCAAATAAACGCCCATCGCTTAGTATATGCTCTTCTTCTTCATTTTGAACTGGGTGGGACTGCCGTGCCACATAATTTCGGGCCGCCTCGTGCGAAAAGGTTGACTCCTAGTGCTAGCATTTCGTGGAAATATGTCTGCAGACGTTTTTCAGCCCTTTAGTAGGCTTCTTCTTTAGGTAGTTTATTCCCTACGCCTCTTTGACTGGGGTCATTCTCTCGGTAATCCCTCCATAGCCCCATCCAAAATTATTTTAGATATGGCTAGCATGCCCTTGTGTTCCCAAAAGCGTTTCGTTTGTATTTGTTCTCATGAGGAAAATTTAAGTTTCGGTATAAGATAACCTCACACATATTGCAAGATTAACTGAAACTCCCGGCCTGTGATCGAAAACGATCCATCTATTTTCTCTCAAAACGCATACGGATATGCTACTCATAACTAATCCAACTGAACTCTCTCTCCCTGTCAAACAAAAACGTATGCAGCGCGTAGCCGACGCGCTCTTTTAGCCAGGCTACGTCCGCTTTCATGTCATCACGGCGTAGCTGAAATTGAACATTCGGCGAGTCGCTCCATCGCTGCAGCTCGGGTGTGCCTCAACCAACCAGCGCCGCGAATTGTGCGCAAAAGTTGCCCGTTCTAACTGCGGCCGCCGTCTCGCAACGCCGCTGCGCCGTCGCCGCCGCCGTCGCCGCTTACAAAGTGGTCGCCGATCAGTAGCTGCTCATAACTCGCCGGCCACCTGTCAGCCTGATTCGCCGCAGTCAGCTGATTTGCCCGGCGTCAGGTATGCGGCAGTTTGGTGGCGACGCAACGATTCGCAACGACTGCGGCGCAGCGACAGCCACCGAACAGCCGCGGAGGCATGCGCTGGCTACTCAGCGCAACAAAAACGGGCTGGTTTTTTGGTTGTGTGTGTGTGGTGTGTGGTGTGGCATGTGCGAGCAGGCGGGCTGGGTGCCGTTATTGGGCAGCTATGAGTCGCCCGTGGCGGCGCATGCCTTCGTCATTTTGTTTCGCCGCTTTTATTGCTGGCCTCTGCAGTGCTCGAGAATGTCGAGGACATGGGAGGGAGTGAAAGCGGAAACTTGCGATGTCCGCAGTGCCCTCAATATCAAGCTAGCTTTGTCTCGCGTTCCGACCTAGAGGTCTTTCAAAAGCAATTATGGGGCTTGCTGTGAGTTGGGTGGTCTTTTGACATTAAAATTATGTGAATTTTTGCATTATGCTCGGATTTGTTATGTATTGATTAAGATTTGATCGTTTATGATTTAGTCATTGGGACGCGAGAATTCAGATTATCTTATTGATCGATCAATTAAGATCTGATAGTATATGCTAGAAAACTCGAGGGATCGCATGCAGCTGTGCCTTATTCGGAGTATATGTTCAACCCGTCAATCATTGTCAAACCGAATGCAATATAGTGATATGTCGGATTCGAATATTTAGGCTAACCTATAAATTATTTACGCCGGCCCCAACCAGGAAACGTTAATCCGAAGAACCACAGTGAGTACCCTTCGCCAACTTCAAACTTTAAGCAGTCCTAAAACTATCCTGGTCTTAGAAACTGATAGGTATCGAAAATTTCAAGATATTTGTCGCTCCAGTTTCCACCTAAGTCAATCCCTTATGCCCTCATTGTTTAAATTCACCGCATAATCGTGAAGTCGATATTACCAATAGGGGACTCCGAAGTCGTTGTTCGATATCTGTTTAAAGCCACAAGGTACCTGTTGCTCTCTGCCATGGGTGATGATCCTTTGTTTATTATTGTAGACTCCCTGCATTGGCCAGCTTAGTTTTACCTGATTTGACGAGTTTTCAGATCTGCTAGTTCGTAAGTAAATGTTTCGCACCGCCACTAATGACCCGCCGATTGATCACCTGCCTTCTAGAGAATTCTCGCCTACTTTGACAACGGCTGGCGCGTGTCGGATGGTGCTGCCGTGAAAAGAAACTCCGACAGCAGGGCTTCCCTGAGGATAAGGTACGGAATTTACGCACTACTTCTGCAGTGGCGGATTCCAGGAATTCTCATTCGGCCAGGGGTTCGGCCCGAGGGCGTGCAGTAATTTTCTCAGTGAACGGGGGCGGCGATGGTCCAGAGGGCGCCCCAAGGGCGAATCTAGCGGCTGTTTTACCCGATGGCCACTTACTTTCATCTCCTCTTGGGGGGGGGCGGTCGGAAATAATTTCGAACTTCAACTTTGCTTCAGGGGGCGGCATTTTTGCTTCGGGGGCGGCATTTTTCTTCCGGAGGGCGTATATTGTGCCTCTATAACATAATTTTGCCCTAAAGGCGGGATGATGCCAGCCGATGATTTGCAGGCGCCTTCGGCGCCTGCAAATTCATCCGCACCGAAGCCGCCCCCGGGCGCCTCGCCCCGGGGGCGGCACTTTTCTATTCGGCAGGGGGCTTCAGCCCTAACGCCCCCCCCTGGATCCGCCACTGTACTCTGGGACACAGTCTGTAGTATCATTGTTTAATCAGGTGTATTCAAGTGGGCGGCGAACTTAACGATCTGATTTTCGTGGAATAGTTTAGGTATCAGCCAAGTACCCTTTACCAATGATTGATTTCGCCCCTCTTTTCCTCCACGCCCTGACAAATCATAACAGAACCTGCGCAGAGCGTCTCCTCTGAGCGAACGATCTGACTTCCACCCTCCCATGTGACCTGACCTGACCTGACCTGACCTGACCTGACCTGATCTGACCTGATCTGACCTGACCTGACCTGACCTGATCTGACCTGATCTGACCTGTGATCTGATCTGATCTGATCTGATCTGATCGGGATCTGACCTGACCTGACCTGACCTGACCTGACCTGACCTGACCTGACCTGACCTGACCTGATTTCCACCCTCCCATGCAGACTTGTACATGATTCATTATTTTTCGAACGATTCAATCACGGCTCAAAATCTACGTTAGTTGATTCCATCACGACTCAATCAGACATTCAAAGTTATGCATTCGATTCAATCAAAGATTTTGAACCGGCGCTTCGGACTCAATCGATTCAAAGTGACTTGAGCCTATGACAGTGGCCCCGAGCTCAATCATTTTGTAATCCATAAAACGATACTCATACTCCCAACTCAAACTATGAATACATTTGCAACTTAGAACTGGAGCAAGGATTTGATACTTGATCTGCATCGAATTATATTCATTCTGTTGAAATGTTGCAATGTGATATTACCCTTGGTTAAAAAACTGTGAAGAGTGTTTTGAAGGCTCCTTTTGAACTTTAAAATGCCGTGTTGATTGAGTCGCGAACCCGACCATCAGCTCTCTAAAATATGGCTTTCTACATGCGCTCATCGATGTTCTAATTCACGTGACCAAAAGCCCAGTCCTACAAAAATTGACGACTCAATCAGTTTGAGTCGCAGAAACTGCTTGATTCATGAGTCGCGACTCAATCAGAATTGAATCGTATACAAGTCTGCTCCCATGTGTCCTGACCTGACCTGACCCTCGCCCCGCCGGCAGCTCGTGACCGAGGTTCACCTCCACATGCGCTATGACAAGACGGACTGCGCCCTGATGGTACAGCCGGCCGCAGCTGGGACCAACAGCACCGGCACGTCGGCCACGCCAGGGCACGGGGACTTCATGCAGGGGTTCCTGCAGAGGTACTGGCTGAGAGACGAGGGCTGAAGGATCTACCGGGAAATGAGGATGTGATTGTAATGAGTGACACGTATCTGTATGTGAACTGATAAAGGTTAATTGTATTGAAACGAAGGTTCTAATTTTACCAATATTATCAATTCCATTTTCGTTACGAATTCATTGACGACTAAAACACTACTCCGAATAGACTCAAAGATTCAAAAAGTATGTGAGGAAGGGACCGGGGAAATTATTTGTGGCGTGCCGTTGGTCGGCAGAAGTGTGGAGAAGCTCGTGCCACCCACGTGCCTCGTGTCATGTCGTGTCATACCTTCCCTCACATCTTTCCCATCTCATACCGGCCCCTTCCCTCTCCCCTGACAGGTACCGGAAGGAGTTTGGGTTCGTGATCGGTAACCATCTCTCCCCCTGACAGGTACCGGAAGAGTTTGCAGTGTTCGTGATCGGTGACCAGCTCTCCCCCTGACAGGCTACCGGAAGGAGTTTGGCGTTCGTGATCGGTGACCATCTCTCCCATCTGACAGGTACCGGAAAGGAGTTTGGGTTCGTGATCGGTGACCATCTCTCCCTCTGACAGGTACCGGAAGGAGTTTGGGTTCGTGATCGGTGACCGGGAGGTAGTGGTGGACGACATCAGAGTGCGGGGACTGGGCCGCGCCTCGGTGGACGACGAAGCGGTACTGCCGCCGGCGCAGGGGCCGCCCGCAGCCAAAACGGTACCGTACCACAGTCTCATCGTCTCACCACCCTACTGTGGAACTGACTCAACTCTCAGGGGAGATGAGTTAGTGTGTGGGAACAGAGTGTAAAGGAGGGGTACTGAATACTGAGCAGTCGTGGCGATCGAATGGTTTTGGTGTTGGCTGAAGAGGCGGTGTCCCAAAGTCGTTAGCATTGATTCACGGTTTCAGCTTCCTAGTGCTTCATTCAGAAATGTTCCGTGGTCGTAGGTAAATATTTTAGATAATACTCGGAAAGCTTTAAGTATGACTTACGTCCTGTCAATCTATTATGATCTCTAGTCTCTACCCAGTTTTTGCTATAAAAAACTAGCTATGTAGGATGTAAGTGGAAACTGAAACAAGGCACGTCTTCCGACACTTGCATTTATTTTGATCGTATGCAGAGAGATTAACAGGCTTTTATGTTCTGAAGCACCGTACGGTACATATGTACCCAGACCGTCGTACTCTGGTGCTGCCGTTCCCAGGAGAGCTGGATGTACTTTAAAGGGTGGGTACCGTGCGGTACAGGTGTACCCAACCTTCTGACTCTGATGTTGCCGTCCCCAGGAGAGCCGGGTGTACTTTGAGGACGGGTACCGCAAGGTACAAGTGTACCTCCTGTCGGAGCTGGGTGCCGGGCATGAGATCGCTGGTCCGGCCATCATAATGGACTCTCTCAGCACCGTACTGGTGGAGCCAGGTCAGTACCAACGGGGAAAACGGCAGGCTGCTTCATGATAAAGCTGTTTTTGAAATTGATCTTGCTTCCCTGGTTTCCTTGGGTTTTCTTAACCAAGCCATCTTGTCAAAGCATTCGGTGCGCCCAATGTTCCTATTACCGCCTGCTTAATCAGTTCAAATATATTCGTATCCCTCAGTCAACTCGAGTCGTTCAGCAATGCGCGTCGATACGTGTCAAATGCGCGTAAACAACTGTTTATCACCTGTCTATTAATAACCCGCGAGTGAAATCATATTTTGGTGAAGCAGAATCCTCAATAACCATCTCGAGCTATACTCGGCTGTGATTGGCTACCTGTCCTGTGTCTGACGTCACGCTCGGCCAATCAGACTGCACGGCGACCATCACTTCACGCGGTGACGTCAGAATCCGGGTCGGCTCGGGGCAACCACCGAAGATCGGCGCCGAGCTGGACTCTATCCAACTGAGCATCTTCGGCCACCGCTTCATGAGTCTGGCGGAACAGATGGGAAGGTAGGTCTGAGTTGGAGACGGGTTAGTTTAATGTAACTCAGTAACACGGTCATTCGTGTTCGAGTTCATGTTCGTGTATTCAGGGAGCGTCCACGCAGCTGTGACTATTCTGCACCCAGTCAATGCATACAGGGAAGCCACAGTGTCAGCAATAATTAGCACAGATCTGATAAATATGTATATTTAGCACTGATGATCATTTAGAGCATCTTTTTTCAACATACGCGATTCACGTTTCACAAACATATCGGTACACTTTGAGTTAGAATGGAAGTGTTATGCAATTACTTCATGGTATGTCTAATTCTTCACATGCGCACTTCAAGATATTCTTACTTTCGGCATGTTATTCGTTGTGGTGAGGCATCTGATTGTAATTGACTGGGAACCTTACACTGCTGTAACTACATATATTTGTATGGACGTGATTAAGGTTTTCAAGAATGCCTTGTACTTCGCCTGATACTTCTGGCGTTGTTACTACCTGTCTCTTAATTTTAAGCATACCTTTGTTTCCATGCTTCAGGTCAGTTTCTTAGTGCACCACGTATCATTCAGCAATTCAGCAAACACTTTGAACCCCAAAGACACATCCAGCTAGCTTTTAAGCCAACCCATCCCTTGGCATTGTATCTCTACTGCTCGGATCCTACAGCATACCTCCAGCCCTGACATTGTGTCTGTGTTCCAGGATTCTGCAGCGAACCTCGATCTCCACCAACATCAAGGAGCGGCTCGACTTCTCCTGTGCGCTGTTCGGTCCGGACGGAGGCCTGGTGTCCAACGCTCCACACATCCCCGTCCACCTGGGCGCCATGCAGGAGGCTGTACAATACCAGGTACGCTACACTTCGAGACTGTACAGTGTCCAACGCCGCCGCACACGCGGCGCGATCCACATGGGCGCCAGCAGGAGGCTGACAATACCAGGTTACGCTACACTTCGAGACCTGTACTCAGTGTTCCAACGCGCCGCACATCCCCGTCCATCTGGGCGCCATGCAGGAGGCTGTACAATTACCAGGTACGCTACCACTTCGAGACTGTACAGTGTCCAAACGCTCCGCATATTCCCGATCACCTGGGCGCCATGCAGGAGGCTGTTACAATACCAGGTTACGGCTACACTTCGAGACTGTACAGTGTGCCAAAACGCGCCGGCACATCCCCGTCCACAATGGCGCCATGCAGGAGCTGCCTACCAATACCCAGCTACGCTACACTTCGAGAGCTGGTAACAGTGTCCAACGCGCCGCACATTCCCCGTCCACCTGGAGCGCCATGCAGGAGGCTGTACCAATACCAGGTACGCTATAACACTTACGAGACTGTTACAGTGTTCCAAGCCGCCGCCACATCCCGCGTCCACATGGGGCGCCATGCAGGAGGCTGCTACAAATACCAGGTTACGCCTACACTTCGAGACTGTACAGTGTCCAACGCCGCCCCAAACATCCCGTCCATGGGCTTGGCGCATGCAGGAGGTGTACAATACCAGGTACGCTATAACACTTCGAGACTGTACAGTGTCCAACGCTCCGCACACCCCGTCCACCTGGGCGCCATGCAGGAGGCTGTACAATACCAGGTACGCTACACTTCGAGACTGTACAGTGTCCAACGCTCCGCATATTCCCGTCCGCCTGGGCGCCATGCAAGAGGCTGTACAATACCAGGTACGCTACACTTCGAGACTGAACAGTGTACAGTGTTGAGTGTACACTGTACAGTCTCTAACGCTCCGCACATCTCCCCGTCAATCTGGGCGCCATGCAGGAAGCAGAACAAGTACCAGGTATTGGTTAGGTTGCACATACTTATGAAAGCCTTACCTTCCATCAAGCCTTACTATACGGCACCAAAATAACATCAAATGAATGTCTCACACCGAGCACGCCATCCGTCATAACGGATCAGTTCCCGTTTCTCGCGGAGGAAGCGGACATTTTAGCGACGGTGTCCGGTCCTGCGCTGCACCTGACGGAGCGCAGCAGCAGCTGATTGCCGTGGATGGCGAACGGTTCGGATCCGTTTGTCATCTTCAACATTGCTTTAGTTTGATTTCAAACGAATGGATCAAATGTTGTAATTATGTTGGAGAGGATTGAGAAGATATTTGATGCAATATCATGTGCGAGCAAGGTGATCAGAATGCTATGCTAACGTTGTCAAATGTCATACGATAGACGCGGTGGTCAGCCTTATAGTAGACCCCTCCGCCAGTCTGGCAGAGGGCTGCTCCTCACCGAGGTCCTAGTTTTTTGGAATTTGTGATCGAGAATGTCGACACCCAATTGATATTAATTTCCTGCTGCCTTTCCCCTGCTTTCATGAGAATATTTAATTCCTTAGCTACATTTCAACCAAACAAAGCCAACCATTAATGTGTACTTACCATTCAGTTAAGTCTTCTAGCTATCAAGCTCATGATGTAAACTAACAAAATGGGAATACGCCACGCAGCCACAAGTTTTGTGAATTTACCCTTTTATTTGGTATTTCCTCTGCTGAAAGTTTCTGCAATTGTATGGTTTGAGGTTGATCCTCCACTCATTATAGTCTTTCTGGGATGGATTTGCCCTCTCTCCCCGCTCCTCAGTCGTCTGGGTCTGTATGCGTGACACATATCCCGTGTTTACTCGTGGCAGATGCGTACTCGGGGCTCTGATATCTGTAACGTTGGAATAAACGGACTTTTCATCAAATCCCACTGAGTAGTGTGTGGGTTTGATGGGTGTTTTTCTTTCACTCGCTCTTAGCTATGCGACATATGCTGAAATTTCCCAATTTGGAAACTTTTTAGCATGCAAACATTCTTAGAAAGGATGTTACGTGTATTCGATGCGACAGTCATGCCCGTGGGCGTCATACCCCACTCTCCCCTACTGATCGGGTACCTGATCGATCGCATGTCATGCCCGTGGCCGTCATACCCCACTCTCCCCTTCTCACCGGGTACCTGATCGATGGCATCCCACAGGTCACCACCGTCCACACAGCGCTCCTCCCGTCTCAGTACACTGTGTCGCAGGCGGCGGGCGAGGTCGGTGGTGCGGTGGACGGTGCCTCTGTCGTCGTCGGTGCCGTCGATGGTACCACCGATGGTGATGCGTTCGTCGATGGTGCTGCGTTCGTCGATGGTGCTGCGTTCGTCGATGGTGCTGCGGTTGTCGATGGTGCTGCGGTTGTCGATGGTGCTGCGGTTGTCGAGGGTGCTGGTGTAGGCTCCTGGCCGCCTCTGTCTCGCCTGGTCCGCAATGGCTGCCGACACTCGCTGCCCCCACATCTCCAGTGTGGTTCTTGCCGGGCTGTTGTGTTGTTGTGTGTCCCCTGGGTCCTCACAGAGGACCATAGCCCCGCGGCTCCCTGTGGCGATGGTAGCCGGCCACCAAGGCAGCCACCAGGTCGGCGTCCCGCAGCTACGCTGGATCCACTTTGATGCTGCCAGCTGACTGACTGGTTCTTGACGGTCCGGATCTGCGGCGCACCACTTAGACCTGCTCCTCCGCAGGTGGGCGGGTGGCCCCGCGTCAGCTGTGCCGCACCTGCGGCAAAGCCGCTGCTTGGTCGGTCTTGTGGCGTCCTGCTGTCTTGTCTTACGTTTATAGACCGTGCTACGGCCTGGTGATTTGGACGGTGCAGGTGGAGCCACCGGTGCGGCTGATTGCAGAGGCCGGGCTTCAGCTCCTGCGGTGGGCTGGAGAGGCCGGGCTGCAGCTCCTGCGGCGGGCTGGAGCGGCCGGGCTGCAGCTCCTGATGTGGGCTGGAGA
>VOPJ01005535.1:0-28970 GCA_014673585.1 Semibalanus balanoides
GAATTTTTAACAATCGTCATCACATATCAATTTCCTACTCAATATCTATCGATCAATGTTGATTGAATTAAACTCGCTTGATAAACATGGCAGCTGTGTTGGATCAAAAATACCTATAACTTTTGTACTTTTTGGCCCCCCGTTGCCCCCCCCCCTATTTAAGATTTCTAACATTCGTTTTTTTATAAATGTAGATCATGTTAAGGTGAATCGACCACCGTTTGATTTTTGAAAATCGGACGGGTAAGATCTGAATCTCCGGGGGGGGGGGCCGAATATGCCCCCCTGCCACTAATAGGGGTAGCCGGGAGCCTGCCACTAATAGGGTTAATTTGAAAAATGAAAACATAGCACATCACTTTCAGCTATACGTAACGACATCTAGAAGCAGGTATCTAACTACTAGTCCAATGCCAGTATATGCCCCCAAGTACGTCATCGCCCATCAAGAGGAGCGGCCATCATCAATTTAGTGCAGTGCACAATCGGGACCAACGCTTTGGAGTCTGAAAAATAGAAAATGCTTTGCCGATTGCTTAAGGGCAAGTTCGAGCAACAGCACACATTGATAATTAATTCCCAGCATTCATTTAAGCTGCTTTTTAGAAATCCTCCCGAGGTGGCACTATCCCTTTGAAAGGAATGTTTCACATTTGTATTAGTTTTGAACTGAGATAGCCATTATCTTTGGCCGTTATGACAAGTATAAGTTACTAAAACAATTTCCCACAAAAATACCGTTTTACAAGCAATTGAATTTTCAATTTGCAAAACGCATCTAGGCTAGTGCCGCCACTGATTGTCCGACAACGACTTAAACATTGTTGGTCCTCGTGGGTCCTCGGATAAAAACTACTTGTATTTCTCGAACCTTGGCTGGATTACCTGCTGCTGCCTGCTGCGAGTACGATAACAAAGGACTTGTTTCCTTCCCCCCCGAAAAAATAACGCACAAAAATATCAGCCCAGACTAACCCGGCAATTACTGGGGTCTGATCTGAACACGCATTGACTGGGGGGGGGGGAGGCGTTAAACACACTCCTCGTTATCTTCGAACCAAATGTCGTAGCGAAGAACGCGCAAGGCGACATTCGAAGCGCTTATGAGACAAATCTAAAGCACGCTCTAACAATTTCAAATTGAGGTAACATATCAGGTCACGGTCAGGTCAAAGGTCAAAATCAAGGTATTTCAGTTTATGGGCCATACTTTGCTGTTGCTGTTTATGGGCCCTCGATTGCGACCATGATCACCCAAAATGCTCTTAAATGTATGATACACATCCCGCATGATCGAAAGTGAAATTATTGGAAGATCAAAGGTGAAATAAGGTCATTATAGGTAAACACAATATCTATGAAAGCCATGCAACACATGTTTTATGGATCATTTTACAAATAGAAAGCGAAAATGATACTCATTTGACCATTATACTTCATGTAGGTATATTAAGAAAATGTCAAGCTTTCAAGTAAGGTCAAAAGTAAAAAAAATGAAATTGATAAATATAAGTCAAAAATATATTTTTCTATACTAGTTTTGTCTCAGAAATGCAGTGCTGTCATTCATTTGTCTGTACATTGTCAATAAAAGCCAAAGAACGCGATTTCAAAACATGACTCCATGAGTTACCAGCACTGTAAATGTCGTAAATGTGTAAATGTTAATAAACTGTCGAAAAATTATATCATTTTTAAAATTTGTATGATAGTTATTTGCGTATATTTTTATCTATCCTTTTGATTTGTAATATCTTTGAAAATTGTGATTTTTGTAGTATTTTCCCCATTAAAATGGGGTAAAAAACAAAAATCCAAAATCCGAGATAGTAATTTGTAGGCTTTATTTTTGAAATCTTTATCTGTTTTTGGATTTCATTTTGCTTATTTTTTTGGCCATTGTACGGTCTTTTAAAGTTTAGTTGATTATTAATGTGTAAAATTAATGTGTAGTGACGTCACTCAATTTGCTATATCTCAAGCATTTATAAACGAAACTGCTTCTTTTTTGCACAGAAGACGTGAAATTGATGTAAAACAAGATATACGAAGTTTCACTTCGATAGCGCCTTTTTTACTTTATATCGAAAAAACGTCAGGGCGCGTTAAAACGCCCACAGTCCAATGCCGGGTTAACCGCGCACTGCAGGGTTCGCGCCGAAACGAACTGCAGGGGGGGGGTTTGAATTTCCGCCCCCCCGTGAGATCTCCAAAACTACGCAACGTAAGCGACAAGCGGAAAACGGGCATTAGATAGCTCTAGTAACTCTATCGAAAGTATTTCAGTCTTTTCTTGGATCAGGTCAAATTGAGGTCACCACTGGTCACCAAGTCAAGATTTTCCGGTTTTTGGAACTCTTTTAGGGCTCTTTCCAGAACCTCCCATTTTCTCGAAACTATGATAGCTAGGAGCAAAACGATTAGAGAGGAATCGATAGATATTGAAATTTGGCAATCGCACCTATGTCCTGGCAAATTGATCTAAGATCAATAGTTTAGGCCTCCAGAGGTCATGAAAGTAAAAATACGTGTTTTAGCAAAAACAGTTTTTTCGTGAATAGCACGTCCACCTTAAGAAAGATAGGGAAATCATTTTGGACGCCATCCGTGTTAGTCTCATTGATGGCGCTTTGAATCATATACACGTGTGACCTGGTAAGGTCAAATTTCAAAATTTGACCATCAGGTCAAGGTATTTGGTGAACGCAGGTAGGTCATATTGCATATGGGGAAACGCGCTAGACGAGACAGAAACACATTGTGTTCAACTAATCGTCTCTATCCTCTTTTCTATCGAGAGTTATTTGCAATCATTGCTGGATGACCTTTCAGATGAACCTCAGATGACTTGTTAGAAATCACTGAGCAACAATTGCAACTTGAATCATTTAGAAATGAGCTAAAATAACATGATTCCTGAAAGAATTTAGCTGAATCCAATGCATATTTTCTGGAAAGGGAAGCATTTGTTTATTTTCCCATCACTTATAATGGGGAGGTGCAGGAAATTTGACCTGACCTTTGGTCACGATACGAAAATCGAGATATACGATTGTAGGTACTCATATTTCTTATGAAAATCCTGCAAGTTTCAAGAACTTTTGAAAAAGACTGTGGCCTTTGGCAGCGAACGGCAAAAATTTTTTGAAGGTGAGGTCACTTTGACATGGACTTGTGACCTGACCTGAAGATGACATGAAATCCAAAAACTTTTCCAAAAGTGTGGGTAATTTGATGCCCCAACAGGTGTACGAAATTTTGGCGTGCGCTGCGCGCCGCCGTTTTTTTCCGCTATTTCCTGGAAAACCTGAGGGGGGGGCGGAAATCAAACCCCCCCCCTGCAGTGCGCGGGTTAAGGGCCACTTTATCTTTGCAGGGCCCCCTAAATATAGTACAGGACGTCCCGATTAATTTTGTGAATGTGAAAGTCAAGCCCAATGGGGGAATGCACCTGCCTCTGCCCCCCCGCCGGCTGCGCCCCTGCGTCGCATTTCCATCAGTTTGATGATTTCTGATAATGTGAAAATGTAACTAAAGGATTAACGTGAAGACAAAACATTGTGAACATCGGAGGGTAGTGCAGTCGTGCATGCAGCCTCGCGCTGCGTGGCAACGCCCTGAGCCGATAGTTAACTCAGAAAGTTATCATATGGGACTCTCACATACTACGTTGATGTTCTCTCGAAATCCACATGCAGACGTCATCAGCCATCCTGCATAATCAATGCGGGGGAAGGTCCACATCTGACTCTGAGGTGAACAGATGTTGAACAGATGTATAATACAACTCCTGACTCAGTGACAGATGTAAAATAAAACCGCCGCCTCAGAGTGCGTCAGCACCTTCTCGTCTGTTGTGTCTGGGTCAGACAACAGCTATGTGTCCCACTGTCCAGGGTGCGTCTGTGTGACATACTCCAGCGGGCCGTGACCCCGCGATGACAGCTGTGTGGCCAGGGTGTGTCTGTGTGGCATACTGCACTCTCAGCGGGCCATGACCCCGCGATGACAGCTGTGTGGCCAGGGTGCGTCTGTGTGGCATACTCCACTCTCAGCGGGCCGTGACCCCGCGATGACAGCTGTGTGGCCAGGGTGTGTCTGTGTGGCATACTCCACTCTCAGCGGGCCGTGACCCCGCGATGACAGCTGTGTGGCCAGGGTGTGTCTGTGTGACACACTCCAGCGGCCGTGAACCCCGCGATGACAAAGCTGTGTGGCCAGGGTTGTGTCTGTGTGGACACACTCAGTGGGCCCGTGACCCCGAGATGACAGTGTGTGGCCAGGGGTGTGGTC
Organism: Semibalanus balanoides; assembly: GCA_014673585.1. Taxonomy (NCBI): domain Eukaryota; kingdom Metazoa; phylum Arthropoda; class Thecostraca; order Balanomorpha; family Balanidae; genus Semibalanus; species Semibalanus balanoides. Next base: position 4,294 of record VOPJ01005535.1, read on the forward strand.
TGTGTGAACACACTCCAGTGGGCCGTGATCCCCGCGATGACAGCTGTGGTGGCCAGGGTGTGTCCTGTGTGACACACTACAGCGGGCCGTGGACCCCGCGAATGGACAGCTGGTGGTGTCCAGGGTGTTCTGTGTACAGCACTACAGCGGGCCGTGACCCCGCGATGACAGCTGTTTTGTGTCGGGTTGGTGGGTCTTGTGTGGCATACCTCCCACTCTTCAGCGGGCCGTGACCTCCGCGATGACAGCTGTGTGGCCAGGGTGTGTCTGTGTGGCATACTGCACTCTCGCGGGCCGTGACCCGCGATGACAGCTGTGTGGCCAAGGGTGGTGTCTGTGTGACACACTACAGCGGGCCGTGACCCCGCGATGACAGCTGTGTGTCCAGGGTGGTGTCTGTGTGGCATACTGCATCTCTCAGCGGGCCGTTGACCCCGCGATGAAGCTTGTGTGGCCAGGGTGTGTCTGGTGTGACAACATTTCTACAGCGGGCCGTGACCCCGCCGATGACAGCTGTGTGGTCAGGGTGCGTCTGTGTGACACAACTCCCAGCGGGCCGTGGACCCCGCGATGACAGCTGTTCGTCGGGTACGTCTGTGTGCATACTCCACTCATCAGCGGGCCGTGACCCCCGCGATGAACTGTGGTGTCCAGGGTGTGTCTGGTGTGACACCAGCTAACAAGCGGGCCGTTGACCCCCCGCGATGGGACAGCTGTGTGCCAGGGTGTGTCTGTTGAGCACACTAAACAGGCCGTGACCCCGCGATGACAGCTGTGTGGAGCAGGGTGTGTCTGTGTGGCATCTCCACTCTCAGCGGGCCCGTGACCCGCGATGACCAGCTGTTGTGGCCAGGGTGTGTCTGTGTGGCATACTCTACTCTCAGCGGGCCGTGAACCCGCGATGACAGCTGTGTGGCCAGGGTGTGTCTGTGTGTCCATACTCCACTCTCAGCGGGGCCGTGACCCCGCGATGACAGCTGTGTGGCCAGGGTGTGTCTGTGTGACACACTCTCAGCGGCCCGTGACCCCGCCGATAAGCTGGTGTGTCCAGGGTGTGTCTGTGTGTCCATACTCCTAACTCTCAGCGGGCCGTGACCCGCCGATGACAGCTGTGTGGTAGGGGTGTGTCTGGTGTGACATAACTCCAGCGGGCCGTGACGCCCGCGATGACAGCTGTGTGGGCCCGAGGGTGTGACTGTGTGACACACTCCCACTCTCAGCGGGCCGTGACCCCGCGTAGCAGCTGTTGGATCAGGGTGTGTACCTGTGTGGGCACACTCCGCGGGCCCGTGAACAGCGCGATGACAAGCTTGTGGGTGTCCCAGGGTGTGTCTGTTGTGACAACACTACAGGCGGGCCGTGACCCGCGATGACAGCTGTGTGGCCAGGGTGTGTCTGTGTTGGCATAACTTGCAACGCCCCCCCCCCACCCCCACCGACTCTCAGCGGGCCGTTGAACCCCGCGATACAGCTGTGTGGCCAGGGTGGTGGTCTGTGTGGCATACTCTACTCTCAGCGGGCCGTGACCCCGCGATGACAGTGTGTGGTCAGGGGTGTCTGGTGTGAACATACTCCAGCGGGCCGTGACCCGCGGCGATTGACAGCTGTGTGTCCAGGGTGCGTCTGTGTGACACACTCCAGCGGGCCATGACCCCGCGATGACAGCTGTGTGTCCAGGGTGTGTCTGTGTGACACACTCCAGCGGGCCGTGACCCCGCGATGACAGCTGTGTGTCCAGGGTGTGTCTGTGTGGCATACTCCAGCGGGCCGTGACCCCGCGATGACAGCTGTGTGGTCAGGGTGTGTCTGTTTGGCATACTCTAACTCTCAGCGGCCGTGAACCCGCGATGACGCTGTGGTGTCCAGGGTGTGGTTTCTAGTTGGCATCTCCTACTCTCAGCGGGCCGTGACACAGCTGTGTGTCCAGGGTGTGTCTGTGTGCATACTCTACTCTAGCGGGCCGTGACCCACGCGCTGAACAGCCTGTGTGTCCAGGGTGCGTCTGTGTGACACACTCCCAGCGGGCCGTGACCACCGCGATGACAGCTGTGTGTGGGTGTGTTGATGTGACACATTGAGGGGTGACGCGATGACCAGCTGTGTGTCCAGGGTGTGTCTGTGTGGCATACTCTATACTCTAGCGGGCCGTGACCCCGCGATGACAGCTGGTGTGTCCAGGGTTGTGTCTGTGGTGGCAATAGCTCTAACTCTCAGGCGGGCCTGTGACCCCGCGATTGACAGCTGTGTGTCCAAGGGTGTGTCTGTGTGACATCACTTCAGCGGGCGCGTGACCCCGCGATGACAGCTGTGTGGCCAGGGTGTGTCTGTGTGGCATACTGCACTCTCAGCGGGCCGTGACCCCGCGACCTCTAGTGTCTCAGTCGGACCGTCAGCAGCTCTCCACGGTCACCGCTGTCGCGTGTCGCGCGTCGCGCGTCGGTCTCCCAGCTGGTGGCCTCGCGCAGTTAGCTGAAGCCTGATGCGGTGATTGTACGCTGGGGATGTAAGAACGGGACAAAGGAGTAAGTATAATGCAGCTGGAAGTTATTTTCAGATGATGGATCACGGGCGGGAGATATGCACTGGCGGATCCAGAGGAGTCAGCAGGGGCTTTAGCCCCCCCCCCATATGATATTGCCTGAAATCGGCAAATTTGACATATTTCCCACTGTAGAGGGAAATATAACAAACTTTTACAAAGGCATATTTATTTTTAACCGTTCAGTAAGGTACACGGAAGCCAAATCCGACGAGTTTTTCGAGTTTGATGAAACTTTGTAAAATTTAGCCCCCTATGCCCACATTCTGGATCTGCCAGTGGAGATATGCAGCCTTGCATTGCCTTCAGATCGGCATTGGGCTTCAGTCATGTAGGATGTTAGTGATACACGGCACATCGTATACAATTCATGCCAATGTTCATCCCCGAACAGAACTTCAGACACATTGCTGTTGACCTCTGACGTCACAGAGGTCAAATCCCAAAAATGGTGACATTTGGCCCGATTTGACCCTTGTGACGACCTTGTTTGACATTCAAGATATTAACCTAAGGTCACCAAAATTTCAGAGAGTGTAGCTCATTACAGCATCCACTTACCCTGTAAGTTTGAACGTTCTCTTATGCTTTCTGAGATCTCAGGGGGGGGGCACTAAAGTGCCTCCCCCTCCAGTACGCGTTAGTGGCATACCGCTATCCAGTGCACGTGTTAGGCTATGACATCAGCCGAAAATTTATATCAGAATGCAGTGACTTATCAGTCCACATGTCCCCTCCCAAACTCCACCCAATTCGGCCTCCCACGACTCACCCGCCTGTTGCACGGCCTAGATAACTGCGCGGATAAACTGCGGAATGAAAAGAACGCATGGAATGTGTCAAATCCTGGGTTTTCAGCGGGACTCGCAGAACTGAACGCATTACGCACATGTTAATTAAATGAAATTAAGCGAATATAACACTCATTGTTACCCCCACAGAGTATCCCAGGCTAAAGGGCGGGAGGTCGCTGCGTTTTGGGGGATGGGCAGTGCACATCACTCACTGATCCGGATCCTGCAAGCCGGCCATGACATTTGGACTCACCCATACTATGGGCGAAATTGCCGTTTACTTTAAGCGCGAGTGGCCCCCTGTTATTAACACTGCCGCTGATTCACCCCTCACATCTACCTACGGGGGGCGAATAGTGTTTTGTTAGACTTGTTTATATCCCTTGTAAAACATTTGTTTTGTTGTAGGTGTCATGGATGTAGTACATATTACACAAATAGCAGTGGTTGTTGAGCAGCCTCGCTGACAGTCGCACTACTCGATGCACTCAATATGAAGAGAAATATAGCGTGCAAACATTATTTCCTCCTTTCCTAATTCCTTAATGCATGTTTATTTACATTTTTATTGTATATAGATAACACATTTTAAAAATATTTCAGTGAGCTAAATGCATCCGGGTTTATTGTTTGGCATCATTTGTTTTAATGGATCCCGTGGAAACTTCTTGCGATGGCCCTGTTCAGTTGTCACAACTGGTTCAATTGGATACCTTTGTGCACTTGTGCCCTTGTGGGACGAAAGCGCTCGTGCACTTTCCGCATTGTGCTTTAGGAGAATAGCCGAAGGATAGGCATGTGCTGACCACGTGCCTCTTTAGCTTACCGATGCAAATGTCAATATTTTATCTCCGGATGCTGCCGTCTGCTTATTGAACTCACTCGGTAATTTGAAGTGACGTGCGAAGGCAAACTGTAAAAGTCGTGATAAAGCTCCGGTGCTGTCATGCCCTCCTGCTTAGGTGTTTGAGCCTTGGACAGAACGCGTAACTCCTCTGCAGTGGTTAGCATGAGGAACCCCGATGTGAGCAGTATTGTGGGATCATCACAAAAATGCTTGGCTACCATGTATGAAACATAACTTGCCACAAAAGCGTTTCAACTTGGCCAATACATGACAGCACGGATGTTCTTTTGAGAATAGTTGCAACTTGCACGTGAGGTGTACGTAAACACATGCAAAATAAATGCACGGGCGCCAGAACATCCAAGTATAGCGCCAGAACACCCACGTAAAAATGGATTTGCGCCCGATCACTGGAATTTCAGTTGTCACAACTGGATGCTGCTCTGGAATTCCGCAGAGGATGACCCACACAAACAATGCGATCACATTCCTCACACACAGGGTTTCCCGTGACGTGATTCATCCCGTCACACGGCTGATCCCTGCCGTGCTCTGCCCGTGCTGTGTCCGTGCTCTGCCCTCGGGACGTGCTCGCGCGGCGGGGAAAACGGCCGAGTATATTAGCCAGGTGCTGGCAGCGGCCGTCAGTCAGAACGCCAAAGGCGGGATCAGAGAGCGGAACACGCGCGCTCCGAGGGCTGGCGGTCAGCTGTTCTAGCGGTGTGGGTCGGAAGAGAAAGCGTGGCCTGAAGGTTCCCGCGGAGAGCATAAGGCCTGCCTTTCTGGGCGATGAAAGAACAGCACACTTGCGAAAAAGAGAGGATCTCACACAGCACAGCCATGTCTCACATATGCAAGGTGAGATTTTGCGTGGATGCGGAGACGGTTAATTGATTGTTGCCAGTCGAGCAGCGGTGAAAAGAACAGCCAGGTATTGTTTTAAACTTGGTTGAATGCAATTACATATTCCTCGTGGAATGAATGCTTACATATGATAGGTAGACCTACTTATGCTTCGATTGCTGAGATGTATTTGCGACGTATCAAACATTTTTTAACGTTTTCTACCATTTGTTATCCATTCAATAAATAGTGTTTTAGTTCGCTTCATGAAAAGTGTAGCAGTGGAGATATAACTATAAACGTTCAGATGATTTTCTCCCATAACTTTTGTGTTCTTCTACCGAATCTCTCATGACATTTAAAAATGTGCTTATCGATTGCCGAGGGCCACGAGCGCTGCCTAGCAACGTCAGTTATGCAAACACAATAGTCTTAATATGACAAAGTATATACCTATGCATGATACAACGAGTGTTATTTATATCCTGTAACCAATAACAATTGTTAACATATCGCAGATCTTGCCCTATATATAATGAACTCTTGCCAGGGACAAACACTGCGTCTTAGGCCTTTGTTTACGGTTGCATTCACAGAACACTGCTCTTGACCCTTCTTTTAAACGGCGTTTCGTGTCTGTCATGGCTGCTCCTGAGTCGCGATGCGTCAGCTCGTCGCTGGCCGGGGCTGCCTGGGAGAAATCGTGCGGTGTGGTGCCTGAATAGGATGTATTCACGGTGAGTCGAGGCCAGGTCATTTGTGGCAACAACGCCAGCCGAGCTGGGGTTTGCGACATCGGTGTTGAAAGACTGACTCACCGGCACTGGTACCGAGTAGGCGTTCTTTTCTCCACAAAGCCGAAATTGCTACCACACCTGTTTGATAAGAAATATTATTTTACGATGCGGCTATAAGCGCGAGCGAAATTTCTGAAATATGGCACTTTTTTAATCCATAGAAGAGACGCGACGACCCCAAATCCGGCTACGGTCCGGAGCTTTTAGTGAACAAATGTGAAATCTCCGACGGCACGTGACTGCGAATGTGCACAGGGATGCCCCTGCGAATGTGAACTCTTCCGACGGCACGTAACGCTTTGGCAGAAAGCTTATATCTTTGGAATCCGACATCTGGATGGGCTAAGCGGTTTCCCTCCCGTATCTGATAGCCCCCACTTTGAATATCAAATACTGTTTAATTGCTTGAGTAGTCCGCCCACCAGAGGGGCGACTACAAAACCTGCATCCTGTAGGGGACAAATCGGCCGAGCGCAGGTCAGCAGGAGACTCCGGCCGCCGGCCCAGTCCCCGCAGCACACGTGTTCCCTCACGCGCCGCTATGTCGCGCTAGTGTCGTCGCCAAACAGTCCATAACAATGCGATAAGCACTCCCAGCCACTACATGTTATGTATGGCACCTGCACCGCCATTTCCGTGGATGCGCTGACCGATTAAGCTGAAATCTGTTGTGTGGTTTCTGTTGTGTGGTTTGCGACCACACTACTGGCAAAGTGGCGTTTATATAACAGCTCAGACCAATTTCCGTGCTATCGGGTTTTTACGGGCTCGCTGGTCCTTCGCCGATTTAGGGGTGTTACTGGTAGTAAGTACAACACTACGGGAGTCGAAGAGATAGAGGAACGTCAAACCACCAATGGTATTCGCACTCAATGGCTGTCACTCAGCACCTCATCGCGGCATTCTGACTCACATGGGCCGGTCGTTTGATGCGGCTCCTACCGGTGGCGCATTACGTCGACAATCAACAGGAAGTACGGCGCGGGCCCCGCCCCACTGTGTGTCGCTGTCGTGCTGGTTTTTGTTCGCGCGGGTGACGTAGCGGCACGACGCGTCACCACCCTCAGCCGCCGGCCGCCGACCGCCAGCTGCCGCCACTGAAGCCGCGGGGTCACACCCGGCGCCGGGACTCCCTGGAGCCTCGGGGTCACAAACCGGCGCCGGGACTCCCTGAAGCCTCGGGGTCACAAACCGGCGCCGGACTCCCTGAAGCCGCGGGGTCACACCCGGCGCCGGGACTGCCTGGAGCCGCGGGGCACAAACCGGCCCGGACTCCCTGAAAAGCCGCCGGGTCACATCCGGCGCCGGACTTGCCTTGGAGGCCGCGGGTCACAAACCGGCGCGGACTCCCTGAAGCCGCGGGGTTCACACGGCGCCGGGACTCCCTGGAGCCTCGGGTCTCACACCCCGGTGCCGGACCCCCTGAGCCGCGGGTCACACCGCAGCCCGGGGGACTCCCTGGAGCCGCGGGTTACACCCGCGCCGGGACTTCCCTGGAGCACTCGTGCGTCTTCTCACTTCCCCAGGGGCAGGTCCCAGAGGGCAGTCAGACTGTGGAAGGTGCAGAGCTGCGTGCTCATCAGTTCTCGCCTCCTGTGAACTCACCAGCGCGGTCGTCGAATGGTAAAAACAATTCGATGGGAAACGTCACTGAGATGATAGCGCATTCAATTCATGGATACCCCAGGACCCAGGTCTAAGGGTTTTCAAATAATTTGATTTATTTGTTGGCAAGTTTTAATGTGTTGCTTTGCTCTGCGTCAGGACTCGGCGTTTGGCTGGCGAACAGTGCGTCGCGGGTTTCAAACTGGTACGGCGACACCACGACATCGAACCTTCGAGCGTCGAGGAAGAGCGTGATCTTTTGCAGGGGTGACAATGCGGTGTTTTAAAAGGAAACCAGTCAGCGCTTTCATAATGTAATGGGATTTTTAGCGCAGAGATAGCATGAGGGCCATGTCTAGAAACCACTTGCTTCATACTCCGGTTATTTGCTTATTCATTAAAACCACACACAGGACACGTGCCACAATGACAGTGGTTCTCATTCACACGTCACGTTTACACGAGGGGAAGAGGCTATGGCTGACAACAATGGGACAACACACTAACAAATAAGAGTTGCTCACCATCAAAAGGATAAAATGAGCAAAAGATGTTTCTCCTACAGGAGACTTTTTCTCCTATAGAGGACTTTCTATCCAAGAGGACTCCTAGAGTTGTAAGGACTCTCCTCTCCTGTCGAATGTATTATATTTAATTTATGTAATCTAATACATTCGACATGTCGGCTGTATATGTCGGGCACGTAAAACTTTCGTCTCTAAATTCTGCCGGCCAACAGGAATTGCGCGATCGGGTGGTGAGTCCAGACCAGCGCAACAAGCTCTGCTTAGCGCGGGTCCTGACCTCGGAAAGTCATCCATACAAAACATTCGGACTATTTTTTTTTAATGTTTTGTCCTGTCACTTGGCATTGTGTAAAAAACATACCGCTGTGTCGAGAAGCTTCATGTGTAAGCATGTGATACAAACAGCGCTGCTGGACCAGCGAGCGAAACTTTCGCTACTTAAAATACTGTCCTAGTCGTGTGACGTGTAAGCAATGATTGGTTCATTACATTTTTACTTACTAATTTGTATAAATAATAGGTAATTTTAACCGAGTTCCTAGCTTTTTACAGCGCACTTGGGGCATTAAACGACAGATCGACTAAGCCACAACACTTTTCATCTCCGACTTCGATCAAACTGCGTGCTAGGTTTATCTGGGCGGTATATTCATGCTGTGAGATTTTCAGCCTCGTCCGTCAAATGGTTTTCGATTTATAGCCTTAGGCATTTTTCGTTGTTGCGCAAAACTTTAATTTTCAGCGGGCGATATCTACCATCTAAATTACGGGAGTCACTTAAACCTGTATTTCAGAGACTATCATGGGTGCCCAAACCCCAAGCCCAGCCCAGCCGAAGCCCATGAACAATAAGCCCAGACCCAGACCAGATCCATTCAAATTCATAATATTGATACCCATGCCCATTGGGGCCCATCCAGATAAGGCAGACAATTATTTTCGCAAAATTCGCAACCACTACCCTAGCATATTGATTTTCATACTTTTAACGATAAATATTATCAGGCACCTGTGTGCTGCTGTTGATTTGGACTTATCGAAAACTTTGCGGTCAACATTATCATATTTGATCAGACTTAGAATCAGACATGATTTTAAAATCGTGCTGCCCTATTACTTACCACGATTTATTTTTGTCATAGAATTGCCAAAGTCTATTGTTTAAGTTTTTTTCAAGGAACAAATGTAAGAATTTATTACATCATGCACTGTACATCATTGGTAAGTGATACAAAACTAATAAACCGCAATTTATAAGCAGGCAGCCTCGGCGCTCACCACCTGGCTGCACAGATCCTTGTGCATGTATAAAAAAATATTGTTTAAGTGTTCTATATAAAAAAAATGGTTAAACATCTGGTTGTCAAGTAAAAAAGAACGCTTGGTGACATTATTTCAAAATTGCCATACCCATGCCCGCCCAGTACCCATGAAAAGTAAAAAATGCATACCAAATCCAGACAATCGGAATAATTGAGTGGGCACCCATGAGTGCACCCGACCCATGATAGTCCCTGGCCCCTGCTGTATATCATTGCAATAATTATAAACCTTAGATTAATGTGATATAACATTTTTGAATGTTCCGAAATTTTATAATTTTAGAATGCGATTTTAAGTAAAATAATGTTTTTGTATAATGTGGCAATTAAAAATCATTATGTTTTTTGCCTGGATTGACTTTAATGTATAAGTCTTTGATAGTTAGAATATTGGAGATATATTATTTCTCTAAATCTTGTATTTATATTTTGGATTTTGGAAAAATAATAGTCAGCAGCACTAAATAATAGTATTTGGTAATAACTTTGCACGTAAACGTATCAGAGAGCTTAAATGAACAGCATTAACTATATTTGCCTCGTCGAGCTGCGTTGGATTATGTAAAACATGACCCGTGCAGGTCGCTCCTTGACTCAAGGTCACGTGACCTGGGTCACCCGGTGCAGCCAACATCAGATCGCCCAAACATAGCAGTTAGCACCTTAACCGTACTTCTCATAGTTGGATGGAAATATGTTTGGGGTTACCTTGGCCGTACATATATTCATGCTGTTAAATTTTCAGCCCCGTCTGTTGAATGGTTTTCGAGCTATAGCCTCAGGCATCTTTTCGATGTTGCGCAAACCTCGAATTTTCAGTGTGCGATATCTTCCATCTAAATCATATGAGTCATATAAATCAATGTATCATCAGAATTTCAGTAGTCATAGTATAGTTTGAGGTAATATGTTTAGACACAGATAACATGATACCTGGATTGGACACTCAATTTTCGGCCTCGTATTGCAGAGCCGAAATTTGAAACGGAGCTATGAAGCTGATACACTTTATATCTTGGCTCGTGCAAATGCGAGTCCAGCACCGTCATTCACTGCTGTGCTTAACATAAGAGGCCGAATATTTAGTGACCAATCCAGGTATCATGTTATCTGTGGTTTAGAACATCCGAAAAGTTTGACCTTTAAAAGGCGATATTAGGTCAAATCACGCGAGTTTTTTATGTGGTAATTTAAAATTCGATTTTTAACAAATCATCTATTGCTTATGCATAATCGAGCCAGGTCATTTGGAAAGTCAACCTTAGATCACGTGACCTTAAGGTCATGGGGCGACTTGCAAGGGGCATGTTATGCATCATTGAATGCAGCTCGACGAGGCAGCACAATGACATGCAAAGTTATCACCAAAGACGTACTGTGTAGTGTGTTGACCATGAGTTTTCCCAATACAAAATATAAAGTAGTATTTAGTGAAAATCTTATCTCCGATTGCTTACCATCGAAGACATGTATATCGAAGACAATCTTGGCGTGGACAAAATCTGAATTTTGAAAGGTCACATTATAAAATCATGTGATTTGAACTTACAACATTTTTTACATTACAAATTTCCCAATTTCCCAAAAATATTACATCACATTAACACATTTTTTCCGACGATTTTGATAATCTATAGGCTTATATGGCCCATATTATTTAGATGGGAGATTTCACACTCTGAAAATTCGAGGCTTGCGCAACATCAAAAAGATGCCTAAGGCTATAATGCGAAAACCATTCAACATACGAGACTGACAATTTCACAGCGTGAATCTACGGCCCAGATAACCCGCTATGCATATTTTCATCGACCTATGATAAGTAGAGTAATATATTTTGGTCGATCTGACATAAGCTGCAACAGGTGACCTCAAGCCACGTGACCTTGAGGTCAATGGTTGCCTTCAAATGGTTCCTCAAACTTGTACGCACAGTCCATACAAGTTTTTGAAGGTTCACTAGCTTGTGCGAACACCGTCCGTAGTCCGTACTGTCCGTAGTAGTGGCGACGCCCACTTGTGAAACACCTGACCTCGATCTCGTGAAGCTGATCTCACTTCACTCGGATGGATCTCGGGACTCAGTGGCAGTGTACCCGCGGGGCCCGACGACTAATCTATCATCTCTCTGTGGCTCCAGGGACCCCTGACTGCGGGTCTAACGGGTCCTGGGACTCCCTGGGCCGGCTGGGTCTCGGGGCGGTTCTCACCTGGCAGTTCCCGCGTGATTCACCGGCCGCAGGGGCCAGGGTGCGGCTATTTTGCCAGTCAAACACCAACCTGTGTGACCACAGGACAGCGCCGGAACCAGCACAGATCCCCGCTGCTGACTCATTCCTCCCCTCCCCACTCCCTCTCCCTCCCTCCCTCCCTCCCTCCCTCTCTCCCTCCCTTCTTCCCTCCCTCCCTTCTTCCCTCCAGATCCCGTCTGCTCTCCGCCCTATCCGGCCAACATTTTCCTGACCGCCGCGCTCTTGTAGTATTTTCCTTTGACTTCGCACGTGACCATTTCACTGCTGTCTCGCCGGCCGTCGTTTCGCACTCAAGCGCTACAATGCGGTGACGACACAGCGCGCGTGACGCTTGGGCGCCGGGCGTCACGCGCCCGTCACACCGCCACGCCGAGCTGCCTGTGACGCCGTGGTCGTTCGTGACATGTTGCGTCACGGAGCGCCGCCTGAGGCGACAATTCAGCGCCCACCGGTCACCCCACCGCCACGTGCCGACAGTTTGGGAACTATTTGTGTTACTATTTGTATTACATACTATTGTGCTTATTGTATGGTATGGGACATTACCCAGATATGCTTGGCTTAGCAGTGCAGGCCAGGCGGGGAAATCGCTGCTCCGAGGGTTGCGTTGTTGTTGCGTTGTTGTTGCGTTGTTGTTGCGTTGTTGTTGCGTTGACAGTCCCGGTTCCGGCATAGTTCCTGGGATTTGGATCCGGTCGTTCGGTGCATATTGTCAGCACACAAGAGGGGGATATGCCTATAGGTATCGGTAACTGCTGGGCTCCGCCTGACTGTTTGTGAACCTTCCGCGGCTGTGGAACTGTGGTCCTTTAGGAGCCCTTCACTTTAACGTCCACCGAGAAGGTTTAAATGGTGATTAACCCGCGCACTGCCGGGGTTGATTTCCGCCGCCCTGCAGGTTTTTTTTTCTCAGAGCAGCGCCAAACGGCGGCGCGCAGCTCCGCAACAAATTTTTGTACACCTGTTTTGGGCATCAATTACACACAACTTTGGAAAGTTTGACTTGAGGTCATCTCAGGTCAGGTCACAGTTCCATGTCAAGTGAACCTCACCTTCAAAAAATGTTTGCGTTTCGGTGCAAGCCCAGTCCTTTTTTTCGAACAGTTTTTGAAACTTGCAGGATTTCATAAAGAATAACCAGTACCTACAATTCGTATATCTGAAGATTTTTTCGTATCCGATGACGCAAAGGTCAGGTCAATTTTCCTGACCTCCCCATTATAATGAACGGGAAATAAACAAAATGCTTCCTTTCAGAAAATATGCATTGGATGAGGCCTAATTATTTCAGAATGCATGCTATTTTAGCTCATTCTAAATTATCAAGGTGCAATTTGTTTTGCTTTCAGTGATTTCTTCAAGGTCATCTGAGGTCATCTGAGGTCATCATGCAACAATCATCATCATCATCATCATCAATCATCATCAGTCATCAATCATGATCATCACAATGATTTTGCTAATAATCTTGATAGAAAAGAGATAGAGACGATTAGTTTGACAGCCTAGTGTACATCGTCTCGTCTGGCCGCGTTGCGCCATATGCAACATGACCTACCTGGGTCACCAAATGACCTTGACCTGAGGTCAAAATTTTGAAGTTTGACGTTACAGTCACGGTATATATGTTTCAAAGCGCATCAATGAGACAGAACACGATGGCGCCAAAAATGTTTTCCCTATCTTTCTTAGTGTGACATGCTATTAACACGACAAAGCTGTTTTGCTAAAACAGTATTTTTTGACCTTTCAATGACCTCTGGAGCCTAAACTATTGATCTGAGCTCATTTTTGAGTGACCGCTGGATGCGATTGAAAATTTCCCAAGCTATCGATTGCCTCTCTATTGTTTGCTCCTACCTATCATAGTTTTCCGAGATAAATCGGGGGTTTCTGGAAAAGAAGTCCCTAAAAGAGTCCCTAAAACCGGAAAATTGACCTTTGTGACGCACTGGTGCCCTCAATTGTCCCCTGATCCAAGAAAGGGACTGAAATACTTTCGATAGAACTGCCATAGAAGCTATCCAATGTCGTTTTTCCACTTGTCGCTAACGTTTGCGTAGTTTTGGAGATCTCATGGGGGGAAATCACCCACCCTAGCAGTTCGTGTTTCGGCGTGAACGCCCCTGCAGTGCGCGGTTAATCATTCAATAGGAGGCGCGGGGTGGTTCAGGGGAAGAGCACTGTGGACTAACGGTGTAGAGGAACACACCAATCGTGGCCTTTCCACTTCCAGCCGGGTCCGCCTACGTTGGTGTCCTTGCTTCCGGAAAAAGTTGGCCCCCCCAAACCGAGGGGCTGGATCCGCCCCTGTAGAGGGGAGCATTGGGATGCAGGAGACCCCTATGCTCCAGTGTGGTGCTACGCTGGGGAAAATGAGTATCGAAAAACACAACTTTTTCAAGGACTGACCTAATTCTGCATGAGTTTATTAAATAAAAATCAACATAAATTTAAACTCTATGTGTTTTAAGCATTCAAGGTCCCTGTTTTGCCTTTATTGTTCAAAGATGGCTTTAATAAATGTAAGAGGACAGTTTTTTATTTTCTCCCTTTGGATCATTACAGGAGAATTAGGACACTTGTCCTCACTCTGCTGTGGAAGCCTCAATGCCCTTGCGGTTTTTATCGAAGCTGCATATTCAATTAAATAGTTTTGTTTATTTAGGTATCTTATATCATGCGCCAATGATAATGTGATTTCGCTCGGTATTTTCACGTTTATTAGCGAAAGATATGTCATGATTTAAAAAAGTATTTATGACATTTGTGTGAAGTATTTTCCCACAAATATTGGAATAATTCATCGAAAATGTTTTAAATAATTCCGACACTCTACTCGTAAAATCAAAGTAGCATGCCGTGTCATTTGTATCACAGTCCTAATGCTCCTGAACATTTTAAATTGGCATACAAGTCTGTTCCTATTCTCCTGCAAGTGCTCCAACTTGAATGCAAACAATGGTTTCACATTTGCTGTTCTGTAAACCCTAAAATACCACACATAAAGTTGCCATGCCGATCTGATGCAAAGCAATGCATTGCTTAGCCGGTCTGTTGGTGCCACAAAGACTCAGACTTTTACTTATTATTTGAGAGCAATGTCCTCTGAAAGTCAAACTCGCAAAATTGTCCCAATTCTCCCCAGTGCCCACTCTAACCTAAGCCGAAAGGCCCGATGGGGGTGAGACGGATTAAATAAGTAAAAATAAATTTCATTTAAGTATTAACTTATATGAGGACTTTGCAATATTATCAAGCATGTATGAACTCAATTCAAATGCGATTCGACTGTAATCTTAGGGATGCTAAAACTGTAGTATTTAAAGTGTTTTCTATGTTTAATCTGCAATCTGCATTGGTTTCCCTGGTGAAGCTACCGTTTTTGCCGCGGTTTACTTAGTTTAGTTTTGTCAGCATTTGGCGTTTGAGATGCCTACCTACTTTAAAAGCGGTATCCTCTTCAGAATTGGTACCGAACAGAGGTCAAACTATTATTAAAGTAAGTAATAGTTAAGACTTAAACGTCAGCACTTCAAGGCTCAAGCAAATTGTGGCATCCAATTATTGTAATGCACAATTACACTTATACTCAACTTTAATGCACGTTAGCGAGACAATAAATATGGCGATCGCCCGAAATCCTGAGCTTCCTTTAGGCCTAGTCCTATTCTATTGTCAGGCATCATGCTGTCAATGGTGTATCAGACACGACAATTTATGAAGTATCCAGTGCTGCGCCATTTCCATCAATTTTATCACCCTGGAGAGTGGAGGACAATTCTTCGCGACAATCTGGCCACTGGCGTGCAAACAACTATATCCGATCATGACCTTTCTATCAATGTCTATATCTCATCACGTTTTCGTTATCTTTGTGTGAGACAATGGAAGTATCTATGTGTTTTCCTCCTGTATTGCTGTGTCATACCAAATATTACAGATTAAAGGTCCGTGCTCCACGATCTGCACAGCAAGTCTCACGATGACTGGAATGGACAAAGGATGTTTTTCGTTTATTCCAGTCAGCTAGCCTTTATCTGGTATTTGTTGGAAAAAGTATAAATACAAATGTTGATGATAATTATTTAAAAAGTAATGAGTATATTTTAATGTTCCCAGCATGGTATACCTACATAGGACAAAAACAGTATAATAAAAACTTACTATGATATAGATATCATAAGAAAAAACATAATTTAAACAACATGATATAACATATAAACAATCAATAATGTATGCAATCCTAACTATGTGTGAAGTTGATTTAAACTTAGTAATATATTAAATTAATTTAAACCTAATAATATAAAAAAATAAATAATTTGTACAAACATTATAAGACATACTGCCCGAGTGCGATATGCTTGTATACCCTTTGTTCCAATCAATTGTAAATTTGAATAGGAGTGAATTTGATATCGAATCGTCATCATGCTGGCGGCCTGGATTATATGCCGATGCGGAGACGCCGTCAGGATATTGCAACGGGGGAAGACTGATAACCCAGCTGGAAACGGAGTACGATCCAGTGGTCCTGCCACACGCAGGCTTATATCAGGGACGTAGCCAAGGGGGTGGGGGGCACGGGGACCTTGGCCCCTGAACAAAATAAATTATACTAGATATAATTGGATTATCTGACGACCTGATGCTTTTCTCCCCCGGTCAACAACATATGGCTGAAGAGCATTTTTTTCCGACGTGCCCCCCTTCCTTATAGATAAAAATCCTGGTTACATGCCTGGCTTATTTATTATACACCTAACGCATGAGGACTAAAATAGCGGTTAACAAACTGGAAACGGGGTTCCCTACCAGAAGAGTTGAGTCCCGACAATGTTCGCCATGGCGCCCGGTTATGTACTAACTATGTATACCCGGGAATACCTGGGAATATCTGGGCGCCCGTGTCTGTAGTTCCCAGGCGTTCAACTTTGGTCTGACCCTGGGTCCCATCGGACCAGCGCAGTTTTAAATGCCGGTGGTGTTCCGGATGAGAAGTGCTGCTGGAAATCAGCTCCTGCACGGATCGGCGCCCTGTCGTGGGGCCACCCAGACACGTGTCTCCTGTCTCGCCTGGCTACCCCGACACGGTGTCTCCTTGTCTCGAATGGCTACCCCGACGAGTGTCCCATGTCTTGCCTGGCCACCCCGACACGTGCCTCTTGTCTTGCCGGGCCACCCCGGCACGTAGACGGGGACGTATTGAATTACCGGAATTTAGACATGTGCTTGACAGGGAGCTGACACGTGTCTGCAGATGACCGACTTGGAAGTCATTCGGGGGAGGGGGAGCCAGACTCTGAAGCCAAACATCAACGTTACCATTATATTGGCCATGCGTTCGAAATTCGAATGCAAACAAAATCATCCGTAACTTTTTAGGTTTTCGTTTGCAAGATGCATCGAATTTAAGCTGGTGGTGGTCTTATGTTCTATCTCTGTATAGGTAATCTCTGAAATGATGGGTGCTCTGATTTTACGGAAGTATTGTATTGCTAACGTACTTATATCACATATAACATAACAAGTGCGAATACTTCATGTTTCGTGTAAGAATGATTGTATGAGTGCAGTGAATAATTACAGATAGGTATGCTTTCTTATCTTCCATACCTTCTCCCAAACGTTATTGAGACGTTCTTACTGGTTCCAGTACCTAGCGCCAGAGAGCCAATATAAACCCTCGTGACATGGGCGTCGAAAGCAGGACAGGCCACGAGGATGCGTTCCCAAAACCACGTCAAACAGCGCCGCTTCCCCCTAAAATTGTCAGATTTTAACTTCGTCGTCTATGGGCGTTGCATGGCAATAATCAACTTCAGAATGCGTACGTGAACGTCCCTCCTTCCCCAACTATCTGTTCGTGGCGGCCCCTGCCTCGTGATTGAGAGTTTTTACTCATTGGCCTCCTTACTAGTGAAGTGGCATAGTCGCCATTATTGTCAGCATTAGCTGACCCAGCGCTGGAAGTAGACAAGCGCCTGTTTTCTCTCCGTCATCGCCCCACTTTGGAGCCAGCATATAGCAGTGAACAATGCATCATTGCATCATGCACAGCCAAAACACCGTATCACCCTGTGTGAAGAAGTAGATGACATTGAGACCAGAACTACGGCAACTGTCGTGACCTCACTCCACAATAACCCGTTAGACCCGCGTCCCCTTCCGACCCCCCCCCCCGCCTCGCCCCGCCTCGCCCCTGGACGATGTATCGTGTCGCCTCCTTACCGGAAGCGTCATCACGTGACATCTGTGAAGCCGCCACGCACAGTAGTGCACGCGTCGGAGGATTCAAGGAGCGTCACCGAGACCAACCGTGCAGGGTGTGTTGTTGCGTTGACAGTCTCGGTTCCGTGTCTCCTAGGATGGCGGTGATAATGACGTTTTTGTGGGAAGCTCTATTGTCGCCAAGACTTGTCGCATTGTCGCAAGTCTGGCGCCTTGCCGGCTGGTTTCTTTGTCAGTGAACTCAGAAAACCGCAGGTCACACTCAAATGCACTAACAAGCAGGTGTCCTTCATGAGTCTAGACGTTTATGTGGTTGAGATAAAATGGCCGGTAATAATTATGTGGTGCAGCTGCACGGTCAGTCACGACACCACACCCACTGTCAGTCACAGTCACCAGGTCCGCGGTCAGTCACAGTCATAGGCGGATCCAGAAAGGGTGATTTTGTCAGTTTTGGGGAGGGCCAAATCCCAAAAAGTATCGCGCAATTCTGAAAACTCATCGGATTTCGCTTGGTTATGTATCAGTAACTGATTTAAAACAAACTTTCCCTAGTAAAAGTTGCTTAGTTTTACGATAATCTCAGGAAATGTGTCAAATTTGCGCCGATTTTTGGTGTTTTTTTGGGGGGCATGGCCTCGTGGCCCCTCCTCTGGATCCGCCCATGGTCACCGTCACCACACCCAGTGTCAGTCACCGAGCTATCTGCTTCTCAGATCGGCTGGTGTCACATCACCTTTGTTTGGTTCGCTATTGAAAATCGTGCACGTTTACGTGAAACCCAGTATGTTGAGAACAAGTGAATAGTTCTGTTAGATCATGATTCGTAGATTTACCCAGAATGTTCCCTTTGTTAGCTGCTTATAGCTAGTGGGGAAAATAAGTTTTTGAAATCGCGTGCCCTCGACATATTTGTTATCGCCTTCATGTGGATAAAGTAAAGCTGAACTGAGCAATTGGCTCTACCTGTTAAAGCATGGCCCAGCCAAGACAACGTGAAATTTCTCTCGGATAGATGAGTCATTTGTGGTGAAGCCCTCATAGCTGACTGCTTTCTTTTCTCCGCTGTTTCTCAGATGATGGAGGGTATACGGAAGCACAAGGGAGGCTGTCACTGTGGCCGCGTCAGATTTGAGGTCACAGCGCCGTCACAGGTCACCGTCTTCGAGTGCAGGTCAGTAGCGGGTGGACGGGTCAAGCTGAGGTCACAACAGGTCACCGTCTCTGTAAAGAGATGGTCAAACGATGAATGACATGCGAGGTTCAGACACGGTATTTACCGCAATCCTACTGGTGATATATCTTAATTGGCCACCGGCTTTCGTTTCTTTAAAACCTTGTCCACAATGTGGTCGCAGTTCGCACCCTGCTCCGATCTGGTTCAGATGTAGCCTGGGGCGATTTCACGGCCTCTTGGCTGCCGCCTATCGCCCGGCGCGCTGTGGTTAGGTCAGGGCCTCGGGCTGTTTATATAACACGGCTGGAGGGGCAGCCCCGCGCGGGTCGCCGGCCGCCGCTGGTGTTACGCAAGTGCCTGTCCGTCCGGCCGGAGCGCCCGAGGCGACTATCCGGTCACGCCCGGAGGCGCAGCGGCCGGTGACCTTGACGGTACAGGCTTACGGAGATGCGACGTCGCTGGACCGTGACAGCGGCGGCGGCCGTGATTGTGGAGACGCCGAGTCCAAGATGTGTGTGTTGGGCAATCGTTCATGACAGTGGTGGAGGTTCATTAGGCAGCTGTTGTTTGTGTGATATATCGTAACATCGGCCGAGGTCACGAGCAATCCCGGGCTTTTCGAAGGTCATCCCGGATTCAGAACTGCACCGTCGACATCAATGATGAAGCCGCATGTCGAGGAGATGTTGATGATTATAGGATGCATCAACCTTGACAGCCACGCGGCCTGACATTTCACCGCTCCTCCCCTTCCAGCTGCAGCATCTGTCAGAAGCGTCAGAGCCGGTACTTCCTGGTGGAGGCGGACAGGTTCCTCCTGCTACAGGGGCACGGCGACCTGAGCACCTTCGGCTCCAGCGAGGTCAAACACTCGTTCTGCACCACGTGCGGCGTACAGAGCTTCTTCATCCCCAGCTCAGGCGACAACACCGGCGACGTCGGTGAGTTGGTCCCCTGAGCAGCTCTGGCAACCAAAGCTCTAGAGCTTTCGCAGCCAGGCTATGGTCCGCCTGTGCAGCTGTTTGGCCGTTTTGTTGATGGCGGTTCAGCCCGTCGAATCCGAGTCACGATTGTCGGGAAACGAGGGAGGGGAGGGGGAGGGGGTACATAGCCAAGGTTGTGGTCTGGGCAGAAAAGCAACACCGCTAGCTAGGGTATCGGGGAGGGGGACTGCCCGGTCACGAAGCCTGGCCAGCCGGCCCTGGACGCCACGAAGCAGGTGGTGTCAGGCACTCCGGGAACTGGCAACCGATGGCCATACTGTACACGCCGGCAGAAAGACGGACTGGGAAGAACGGAGAAGGCTCGGCTTATGGCCGTGTCGTGACAAGCATATCTCCGATTAATTAATTGAAGCAGCTGATGTTAACGGAATTAATGGAAGTGTGCCTACTCTTTTGGAATGTTAAATATATTTGTATTACGGTAAGAAGCTATCGGTTTCATTATTTGTTACGATAAAATTCACGTCTGGAATCCCTTTAGATAAATTGTTTTCTTATATTATATTTTGCACATTGTTTTGTTTCGATATTTATAAATAAACGACATTATCAACAGGGTAAAGAGGATGTTATCTAGAATGGCGCATAAACCCCATACGAACAATGTAAAATAGTTAACGAGGCTCTGTTCGGCAGCTGCTATCAGCGCGCACGAGCTGTTTTCTATTGGCCAGCGCTAACGATATATGCTAGCGTTGTAATATATAAGAGGCAATGCTTCTAGTAGTGAAAGCCTCTCTGGCGAATACCAATAGTTTTGTGATGCCATAGTCCATACTGATCTTGGCGAATTTGGAATATCTCAGCAACTAGTGTGAATCTGGGAGAAATGAAGTAATGGCTAAATTCAGACAAATCTGTTCTTTAGACCAGTGTCAACAACTCAACGTGACCGAAGTAACTGGCACACTTTCTTTAAACAATGATTTTATGGAAATCGCAGTTCGTTCCTAAAACTTGTATTAGTAAATTCATCTATTTTGTTTTCGTGTTAAACTGTTAAACCCCAGTTTGATACAAAAATACATTAATTACAGCTATGTCTTCATGTAATCGCTATAACTGTTTCAATCTCTGAACAACAAGCAAAACCACATTTAACTCGGAGAGCAAAAACAAGTTTGAAAGAACTTAATCGGCACCTCAGGCGTCGCTTAAAGCGGCTCAATTGGAATGGAGCCCGACCACTTACAAGAAAATGCACGATGTCGGTTTCATTATAATGAACACAGAGTCGGAACCGTTACCGATTTGGAGGAAATCTCTCCAAGCTGACCATCGACCTTGATGGAGGCGGTGCGGGGCGAGACCCTTCCCGGCTCGGAGGGGGTGCGGGGCGTGACCTTTCCTGATGCCGAGGGGGGGCTGCATGCTCTCCGTATTTACCCGGAGTGCACGTGTGCACCGTGCATGCACTAACAGCACGCCACAGGCGGCTGTTAGCGCCGATTCCCGGAGCTGCAGCTGTAGCCACACGATCTGCAGCCGCCGCGTGTGTCTAGCGTGTAATCTGCGTTTACCCGTGTTGATTTGGTGTCAAACGTGTCATAATCTCGCTGGGTTAACTGCGTGACGTCACTTCCGGAGGACAACACCGTATGAAAATACGAGTGACTCTGGATAGCCAATCTAGGAGTGTGTGGCGTGCGTGGCTGAAAGCTCTGGAGGATTGAATCTTGACGGCCTATCTGTTCTTCCAATTACAGGCATCATGCCGCACTGCCTCGATCCGGGCACTCTGAAGAAGATCAAGACGAAGAAGCGCAACCCGAACAAGTCCAAGGAGAACGACGATCCGCTCCACAGGGCGATGGCGACGGCGTGATGTCTTAGGGTTGTCACCGTGGCAACGGCATGATCTTGAAAAAAGTTGTCTGCATGGCAACGGTCTGATTTGGATAAGATCGTTTGCGTAAGGCGGACTTTATGCCCCGCCAATTGGGCCTTTCTGCCTTATTATGATGGTATCTGTTTTACGCTATATTAGTGTGTTGTAGATAGAGTAGTGATTGTGTATGTATGTATGTATCACATAGGTACCTGTACCTACGAGTTGTGACCATGTTGTGTCAAACATTTCCAATGTGATTACTAGCTAGCTATAAGACATCGCATCTCAATGAGATATTTGGGCGCATTTTAGCGCCATTCTACGTATGCCTACGTACGTACGTACGTAAGTAGTCACGAGTGCTATACGTATAAAGCAACAACATGCATTTCGCCTTATAGCTTGTTCGCACTGTATTTGTATTTGTTTGGTGAATCAATGAAATATGCTACTTAAGTTTTAATACAGACTGGAACTAAAAATGGAATATAATGTAGAAAAGGTCACCGAGGCTAGCAGGGGTCGAGGCAATATATGTGGAGAAATGCCGAATGAACACACCGCATTCCACACCGCAACATTGCAAGCCCGCCCCTGGCTCAGCTTCGGGAGAGCGCTGCACGCTTAAAGGGACACTGTCCGTACAAAGTACAATTCGATATGTTAAAGAACAACCGGATTTGATAAGCACCATAAAATCCGTTTTTTTTATTCGCGCCCAGTGGCCTAATATCATCGTTCAAAGCTCAATTTTATTCCAGCCAATGAGCTTGACGAGTCCGCCACCACTACGTAAAAACACTTTATTGCAGCGTTATGTAGCTATGGAAAATTATGATATTTTTTGCTCCAGCATTCTGTCGAAATTTGTAATGTCAGAAAAATGATAATGTCTTATTATAAAACATAATCAATACAAACCATAGCCTCATAATATCAAATATACCTATTAATGAAAACGAATCAAAGAGATAAAAAGACGACAGTTTCAGGCGTAGCCCATCCTCAGGTCTCAGGTGTGTAGTAGCCATATGGGGAGTGCCTCGTCTGATTGACCGTTGGAATGTGATCTTTGAAGATCAGGGGTGTGTGTAATTCAGGGGTAAAAAAAACGCCGTCCTGCCGATGGCGTCGGCGACCAGATATCCAACTTTGCTGACTGGAGTACGGAACCAAACGGCCTGTAAATATTTAAGTTTCGATTCGTTCATAATAGTTTTTAATTTAGTTTCACAGTCATATAAAAATAACTTTTTACATCAACTAAATTAGGTTGTCCTGTGTATTGATGTCCCTCCTACGCAAGTCAGAAAACCTACCACGCATCCACCAACAAGTAAATCTAACCACGTTAGCTCCCAGGCGCTCGTCGGCGATTTTAGTGCACCACAACGTTAAACCAATGGCAAAAGTGGTTGTAAAAATCGCCGAATACGCACGACGAAATGGTCGCAGGAAATGGTAGGGTAATGGTCTCCCTCCTGGTATAGATGCACCATATAACAGTGGAAAGGGAGCTTCGTGCACGGGGTGCCTCTAGCCTGTCCCGGGGCAATAACCAGAACACTTGATGCTAAGCACTAATGACGCTGATCTGGGTAATTTTCTACCATTCGATCCAGCGTAGTCCAATTTTAGAGTGTTGTTTATGATTTTATACAGATTGGTGCACTCTAATTGGACTAAATTAGACCTAAGTCACAACAATCTTTCATATAAAATTTGGTCGACTTAGATTAAACCAAAATGAATAAAACTCAGGAAAACACTCTTTCGGACTACGAAAAATCGAATGGTAAAGAAATTATCCTGATCAGTTTCATAGTTAGCTTCTGAGCATAAGCAGTGTCTGGTCATTGTCCCGGGGACAGGCTAGGGATACCCTAGTTTGATATATGGAAGCTTTCGCTGTCCGACATATCTTGCGCGTAGCGAACATTCAGCGACGCAGAAAGTAATTCTCGGTAGGAACTTGAACTTTTGAATGACGTCATTTCGATTTAGATACCTATGCATGTTGTTACTGGCAAAAGTTATTTTTACGTCATATTTACGTAAGTCTTACACTGTTTTATGGTGAATTCCACGCAAAGTTATAAACAAGGTCGGATATGTTTGGTGATGAGATGTTGGCTCTCAAAGATGGATCTTAAAAAAAAAACTGATTAGTCTTTTTATCTGACTTCAGATTTGTTGTCTTGCCTGACCCATGGACCCATGGACTGGAACCAGTTGGGGGCTAGCGTAATACAGCAGGTGATGTACAGTTAAAAGTAAATGTTCTTAGTCAAATTGCACTTTAAAAAATGAAATTGTCTACAGCATTTAACATGAAAAATGTAAATACTTCAAAAATTTAATTTAAGAAATTATGCAGGTGAACATAATAGTTTATATTGATAATGTTTTTAGTTATGCAAATATTTGGTATTGCTGTTCAAGGAAACTTAAGCCGGATCCGTAGACTGCGCAACTGCAGGTTTGAACGAGTTTCCTCAGCATTCCGTCTGTGTTGTGGCGTTGTTTTGGTTTCGTGCGAAGCCGTTTCTATGGCCTGGTTTTGTGGTTTTCAGCCAGTGTGTTTTTAAATTAAAGTCACACAGGTTATACAGGATCTTGGTTTTCGCTATGATGCCTTGTGGCTCAAACGTAAGCATCTGGGTGAATCAAAAACCAGAACAATACAAGGAAGAGAAAACGTTGCAGGTGCGGCTTCAAGAACTGTGATTGGGAGGGAACGGACACATAGGCGTAGGAGCCGGGGGGGGCAAGGGGGGCAACTGCCTGGCAGTTGCAACTGGCAACTGCCCCCCAACATTTTCAGATTTTAACATTACGTCTATGGACGTTGCATGGAAAGAATCGACTTCAAAATGCCTTTTGCCCCCCCCCAACTTCAAATGAG